>VZTY01000044.1:50267-74731 GCA_013400935.1 Turnix velox
TGTCCCGGGAGCGGGGCAGGTTCCCGCTGTGCTCTGATAGCTGCACCACGGCCTGGCGCGCCCGCTCCCCTCCCCCGGTTGCAGGAAGATGGCCGCGCCGCCGTCCCGCGGGGTCACTGCTGTTCCCTGCTGCGACTGCGGCCTCCATGGGTTCTCCGTAGGAGCCTGTGTTCCTGCCAGGTGGCCATCCAAGGTCAGCACGGGCATGATGTGAACAACGCCAGCGCTTTATTCTGTTGCCTTTTGGTGAAATGATGTTGCTGACTTGATGACGGGGTAGCTGCTCAATTGTCAAGAGAAGGAACAGCAAGATACAAATAAAAATGACAATAGGTGAGGTGTTTTTTACAGTCAAGGTTTCCACAGAAGATGAAGCAGTGAAGAAAACGACCATGGCTTGGACCAAAGTAACAGTGCCCTGAGTGCACTCCAGGACAGTCCAATCTAAAGAGCTGATCCCAGTAGAGTTCCGGACCTGCAGGGTCAAAAAAAGTCAAGTCTTGAAAATTACTCAAACCTCAGTGATAGCTGAAGTAAGTCAGGGTTTGGGGACGGCTTGCCTTGATCTTGGTGAAATAATAAAATAAATCATAGAATTGTGCCTTTAAGATTGAGTCAAACCATCAACACAACTCTGACAAGAACCATCCCTAAACCATATCTCTAAGCTCTATGTCTGACCCTCTCCTAATATCTCCAGGGATGGCGACTCCACCATCTCCCTGGACAACATGTTCCAACACTTGACAACCCTTTCAATGAAGTGCCTTTACCTAATATCCAGTCTAACCCTTGCAACTCAAGGTCATTTTCTTCTCATACTGTTACTTACATGAAGAGAGCTGTGAGTAAACCCCTCAGTCTAGACTCATTCCCAGTGGCCTGCTCACTCTCAGTTAGAGGAGTAAATCCACCAACAGTTGTGTTTTGTGTTTTGTGTGACTGTGGTAGTACCTTGGTATCATGAGGCTCTCACTCAACTTCCAGGTCAGCTCAAGAATCTGCTTGTAACAACACTCCCCGTGATCCAACTGGGCCCTGCCAAGACAAAATAAATTCCTCACTCCCATCACTGAATAATGGAATCATAGAATATCGGGGATTGGAAAGGATCCCAAGAGATCATCTAGTCCAATCCTCCTGCCAGAGCAGGAACACTTAGACCAGGTCACACAGGAACTCATCCAGACAGGTTGTGAATGTCTCCAGAGAAGGAGACTCCACAGTCTCTCTGGGCAGCCTGTTCCAGTGTTCTGTCATCCTTACTGTGAAAAAGTTTTTTCTCAGATTCCTGTGGAATCTCCAGTGTTCCATTGCCCTGAGTCCTACCACTGGAAGTCACTGAGAAGAGTCTGGCTCCATCCTCCTGACACTCACTCTTTACATATTTATAACTATGACTGAGGTCACCCCTCAGTCTCCTCTTCTCCAAGCTAAAGAGACACGGTTCCCTCAGCTGTTCATCGTAAAGGGTGGTGTTCCAATCTCTTCATCATCTTCATGGCTCTGCACTACACTCTCTCAAGCAGCTCCCTGTCCTTCTTGAACTGAGGCCCCCAGAACTGGACACAGTACTCCAGATGCAATCTCACCAGGGCAGAGTGGAGAGGAAGGAGAACCTCTCTGCACCTACTGACTACACCCCTCCTAATACACCCCAGGATGCCACTGGCCTTCTTGGCCACAAGAGCACATTGCTGGCTCATGGTCATCCTACTGTCCACCTGGACCCTTGGTGACGGACCCTTCTTCCCCACCTAATAATTAAGAATCCATAAGGTCCAAGCAGCTTCTTCTCAGAGGGTGGGAAAAACTCAAAGATCTTGGCCTAAGTCCTATGTCTCAATCACAAATAAGCCATTCCTCCTGCCCTGTCACACCAAAGTCGGAACAACCAACTGTTAATTCTCCAAGTTGTTTTTTAAAGGTTCTCTACATTTTTTGGAGATCATCTATATTGAAATCATGAGTTTCAGTGGTATCCCATCTCTGCAGTTCATCTCCATGTGGATCATCAGTAGCAACTTCTTTTTTAATCAGGAGCTGCTTCAATACAGTCATTTACTTTACTGACTTCCTCATCTGGCCCATTCCAAACATCTCCATCCCAGTTACGCTCATACAGAGCTGTGCAGACTTTCTTTTAAAGATCCCTGGCAGGTGAGGGCATCATGTGTGTCCCAGCATCTCTCACTTTTCTCTAAGGAGGATGCAGCAAGACAGGTGAGGCTCAGGAGAGGGGGTGCTGCTCCTATCTGTGGTCACAACCAGAGGAAAGTTCTCCCCCAGAGCAATCTTGCCCCTGCCTTGGCAGCAGCACAACCAGGAGAGGAGACACCCAGGCAGGCCCAATGCCTTCTGCCCCTCAGCAGAAGGGCAGCAGCTCAGGCAAACGAACCTGAGCGCAGAAGACGGATGAAGACAACCAGTCATCACCCTCCGCCGTCATTTAGCTCCTCCCTCAGCTGCCCTCCTGCCCTGCCCCGCTGGGGAGCGGCGGTTCCGCCGCCCGGTGGCAGCCGCCCCCTCAGCCCGCTCCAGCCGCTGCCGTGCGCCCTCTAGCGGTGCCCTCTAGCGGTGCCTTCCCTCACCCTGCGGCTCGGCCCGGTCCGCGCTTCTTGGAATTACAGGATGCGTTGGGTTGGAAGCGACCTTCAAAAGCCTTCTAGTCCAACCCCCTGCAGTGGGCAGGGACATCTTGCACTAGATCAGAGCTTCATCAAGCCTGGTCTTGAATGTCTCCAGGAATGGGGCCTTCACCACCTCTCTGGGCAACCTGTGAGAGAGTCTCACCACTCTCATGAGTAAGAATTTCTTCTTAATCATAGAATCATAGAATAGTTTGGGTTGGAAGGGACTTTAAAGATCATAGACTTCCAACCCCCCTGCCATAGGCAGGGAAATGTCTAACCTAAACCTGCCCTGCTCTAGTTTAAAACCACCTCTCCCCCCCTCCCCCACGCCCTTGAAAACAGTCCCTTTCCATATTTCCTGTAGCTCCTTCAGGTACTGGTAGGCTGTTATATATTCTCCCTACAGATGAACAGCTCCAGCTCTCTCAGCCTGTCCTTGGAGCAGAGGTGCTCCGAACCTCTGGTCATCCCTGTGGCCCTCCTCTGGACTGTCTCCAACAGGTCCATGTCCTAGCCTGAAGTGAAACTGACAGGCAGTGGTGCTGGGAGTCCCCATGAGAAACAGGGGTGCATCTCATACATAGCCAAGCTTAGGGACACAGGTGAAGGAATAAAGCTGGAACCAGTTCATGTCACAACAGAAGGTGGAGTGCAGTGGCCCACCAGTGCCATCTACCTTGGCCTTCCCGGGAGCCTGATGTGGACACTGAAGGGGCGTGGTTTGTGACTAAGGAAGATGACCACAGGAAAACTTTTGCATTTCTCAATGCTGAAAATACTTCACATTTCACAGAATGGCCCAAGCTGGAAGGCAGCTGTGGAGAGTGGTTTGTCCAACCACACTGTTCAGGCAGGGCTACTCAGAGCCAGTTGCCTAGGACCTTGTGGAGATGGCTTTTGAGTATCTCCATGGATGGAGAATGTAAACCATTTCTGGGCAACCTGTGTCACTGCTCAGTTACTTTAACAAAGAAAAAAGTGTTTCCTGAAATCCAGAAGGGACCTCCCATGTTTTTGTTTGTGCCTATTCCCTCCTGTCCCAGACTGGCTCTGTGTCCTTTTCACCTTCCCCTCTGGAATTTATCTACATTCACCCCCATCCTTCTCTTCACTGGCCTGAATAGTCCCACCATTCTTAGCTTTTTGTCATAGGAGAGAAGCTCCAGGCCCTTCATCATCTTCATGACTCTTCACTGGACTCTCTCCAGTAGCATCTCCTGTACTGGGGAGACCAGGACTGGACACAGTACTGAGGTGTGGCTTGAGCTGAGCAGACAAATCACCTCCCTCAACCTGCTGGCAACTCTCTCCCTAGTGTAGCTCAGGATACCAGTAACCTTCTTTGCTACCTTCTTGCTGGTTCATGGTTTGTTCATAGCAAAGTTGCTTTCCAGATTGGTGTTCCCCAGCATGTATGTGGTGTACCCCAGTATGGTGCATGGAATTTTTCCTGCCAGGTGCTGAACTTTGCATTTCCTTTTGTGGAATGTCGAAAGGTTTCTGTCACCCTGTATATTGAGTGTGTCGAGGTCCCTCTGGATGGCAGCAGAACTCTCTGGTATATCAAGTATTCCTCTCAGTTTTGTATCCTCAGCGGACTTGCTGAGAGTACGCTCTGTCCCAGACCTTTAATGAAGATGATGAGCAGGTTTGGATCTAATATTGACCCCTGGGCTACATAGCTGGATACTGGTCTTGAGCCAGATTTCCTACTCACTGATCACCACACTCAGTCCAGCCATTCAGCCTGTCTCACTGTCTGCTCTTCAGCCTCTGAATCAACAGCTTTGCTGGGAGGATCTTATGAGACTGCCTCAAAAGTCTGGCAGAAGTCAAGGCAGACAATATGTGCTGCTCTTCCCTCATCTTCTAAGCCAGTTGTTGCATCATAGAAGGGTTATGAGACTGTTTAAGCATGAATTCCCCTTTGTGAATCCATGCTGCCATCAAGTGATTTGGCCCAAGTGGCCTATCCCTCTGCTGTTAGCAGTCTCACCCTTGCCTGATATCCCACTAGTGCTAATTCCACCCTGCATGTATGATCTTTAGATGAAATTTATTTGACTGCTATCTGTTCAAGAGACTTACTGGGAACAGCTTAACTTTTCCATCCCCTTGCTATCCTGAGAACACAGAAGGATTTCACAAAAGCACCCCAAGCCATGTGTGTTACCAGGACTTGCTGAGAGCTGGCTAGCCAGCCAAAAGGCAGAGCCACTGTATTGAGCACCTCCTTCTTCGCCAAACAAGTCTTTGCTTTACTTCAGGTCCAACTTTGACTTACCCAGCTAAGACAATGTTGGCCAAGTCCGCTTCCACACTGGAACTGCAGCCAGTGACAAGCAGCACCAAACAGGAGTCAGGAAACACCAGCATCTAGTCGTTCCATCTTTATTTATGGGCAAGAGGAGGCTAGTATTTAATCTTGAGAGATGTCTTGACTGCTTAGGCCCCGAGAAGCTTCACCAGTTCAGCGGGGTTTTGGTGCCTCTTACCTATGGCTGTACTCAGAATTAGCCAGTGCCAGCCTTTTGATTTTGGCAAAGCTGACACGTCTCAGGGAGTGCCTGCCGACAGGGACAAAGGGCTGCTGTGTGCCCCCATCACAGATCAAGAGGGAGTGTGCCCCAGCAGCAGTCACTGGGAAAGGTGTTTCCTGTCTTGTTCTCTTTGTTAAAAATTAAAGCTTGTCTCAGTTCACGTGGGGCTAGAGAGTGATGGAGCATTGAGTCTCTAAGCTCTTACCATGCAGAGCAAAATCAGTGCTCTAGAAAGAATGAAAAATCATCAGACTGAGCAAGACTAAGGATTCCTGCTCCAGGATTTGTAGGATGCGTATGAAACTTTCAGTGGGACAAGTCAGTTCCAGCAGCAAGGGCTAAAAGGATTTTTCCTGGCTGCCATTCCACCACATCCCTTTCCATTGGTCCCACCAAGCCCCTGCACCAGCCCAGCTGCCCCATCTTTCTCTCCAGGCATCCCCAGACCTGCAGTACAACCTTGCTCTTGCAGCATTAGAAGGTTAGGGGAGACCAATTCTCACCCTGGGCAAGGGAGGGCACAACCTGGGAACGATATACTGCAGAGACACAAGTGTCTTCCACCAGGATGCAATGAAGAACACAGGCCAGTCAAGAACATGCTCTGAAAAAGGTGAGCAGAGGACTCCTGGGCATTCAGTGTCATACTACCCAGGTGGAACCTAGAAAGTCTGTATGTGGCTGCTAGGCAGCTCGGAGACAGCTGTACACTGCTGCCCCCCTCGGACAGGCTGCTCAGCAGCTGTCTTTCATCATCGATTGTCCCTTTCTTCCAGAAGAGGCTCTTTCTCCCTTTAACTGTATCTTATAGACTCGAAGTGCCCCATTCCAGAGCAAAGCAGTTCCAAGTAAGGAGTGACATACATAGCTCTGACCTTCCACAAGCCAACATTCCAGGCTTAGGGCTTGGCTACATTCTCACACACCTGGCCACAGAGCTCCAGAGAGGCTGAAGATATCCATGTGCCATCCTCACCCAAGCCAGACAGTGAGGTTGCAAAAGACACAATGACCAGGTTCCTGCTGGAGGGTGCCACAGCAGACCCACACCTGTGGTGGGAAGGGGTGTCAGACACAAAAAAGGATGCTTTTGAGGGACTGAGAACTGGAGGTGCAGATACAGTCTGGGGAGGTCTCATTCTCTCAGCTTCCAGTGGCCCTGGGCAGTGCCTGCCAGCCAAAATCAGGCTGATCAGACCTGAACAGCAACAGCAGGAGGAGGCAGGCCCACCCCGTCAAGCTGCCACCTCCACCACAGCCCATCTGCTTCCCTGGGATGGAGACCACTGCGACACTAAAGTAGTTGTCAAGTGCTCTTCCTTCCTCGTCACCTTTGAGGTGCCTGACACCAGTACCTTCCACAACCCTCTTGCCCACCCCCCTCCCAGCAACACAGCCTGGCAAATACCTTATGGCAAGTAATTTTACGTTATTCTGCATTTACAGAAAAATAGAGCAATTCTATATTTATAGAGATTTATAGCCGGTTCCGTGCTGGAGAAGTTATTGAGCAAGGCCAGGAGCTGTGGGCGGTCCAGGCTCCCAAGCAGCCGGCTGCTTCTCATTCGGCATTTCCAACATAGAAAATTAAAGGCATTCGTCTCCATCTGGTTTCTTAAATAGATAAGGGGGGAAGTGAACAGACAGTATGTACAGAGGGGCAGCGGCACAACCCGAGCGCCCTCCACCCCCAGCCTCACTCCTGCTGCCCGGGGTCAGTGGGGCCGGCTGCTGGACTCTGAGGGCTGCCGCTGGCGGGGAGGAGTGTAGCCATTCAGATAGCCGTTGCTCTGGCGTTTGCTGAGTCCTCCGTTAAGAATGTCCTGGATGTGCTGCACTATCAGGTTTATGGCCACTGCGAGCAAAAGGGAGGGAAAGACACAGGGGAGAGATTGCATTAGGAACACTGCAAATAAACTAGAGTCAAGCCAGAGCAGATGACACTGCTGTCTCCCCTGCTCCCATCCCCTCCTATCACATGGTGGGGAGCTGTGAGCCTGCAACGATGAGCTGTCCTGCTGGGACTTCATCCCTCTGAACTCCACACTCATGCCTGTATGGTAAGGCTGATTCCAAACAGGTGGAGACCAGTCTGTGCCTGTGGCACATCTAGCCTTGGAGAAGCACATTTCCCTTTGTGTGGGGATAAACCAGAAGTTTACCTGGAGGCACTGCACGCAGATGAGCACTCAGGCTCAGTCAGAGGAGCACAAACTCCCAGGCAGCAGCAAAGGGGAGAGACTCATCTCAGCATGTGTGTGGCAGCAGCACTTGGTGGTGGCACTAGCCTCAGTCACCTCTGTGGCAGGTTGTCTTACCTCCTACCTAACTCTGCTGCAATAGCAGCAGCCAAAGCCAGCTGGTAAGATCTAACAGTAGGGTCTGACTCCACTCACCTTCATTATCTGCTCCTCTGGGAATGATCACATCAGCATACTTCTTAGTCTGGGAGGAGAGAGAGAGAGAGCACTGTGTTACAGGGAAGGCAGAAAGCCACCAGGCTGGAGCATAGTCCCCACTCTCTGGGACAGGTCTTTTCCCTCCCCAAAACCTTGCCAAACCCAGAACTGCTGGGTAGTACGTCATTGCTGCTAATACATTCTGGATGCTCTTATTTTTCTTCTGCTCTGTGTTTTGAGTGCCATACTTTGCACCTTGACTCCATTTTAATGAGCTCATACAGATTCCACTAGTGGAATCTGGCACCCTAACAAAACCAGAAAAGTGCCTCGCAATTGCAAGAGTCCAGTATGATGCTTTTGGGAAGAACCTCCATGCTGAATCCAGCCACAAGAGCAAGAGTTGGCATACCTGGGCTGTGTGGGTGTGTAGGACAAGTATGATCTGCTTGGGATGTGGAAAGAATTTTCTATGAGCATTGCTTGCAAAAAAAAAATCTGATTTGGGACACAAGCCCTGACCTATTTTCACGCGAGGGTGCCAGTCTCACTTTCTTCACCTATTTGTATCAGCTTTTACAGTTGATCAGCTTCCTGACAGCCATCAGTACCAGCCAGCTCTACCATGAGTAAACAATCCAGGCAATGGGCAAAGGGTGTCATATGGCACCTCCAGGTGCTTCCAGACAGGACAAGATGGACCATTTCAGCACTGGACCACCTGGCCTAGAGCCAGTTAGGGGTTGAGTAACAGTGACAGTGGGTGCTGAGTCCACTTGACATGGGTAGGGACAAAGCAGTTGTTTTCTACACTTCATGTTTCTCATTTCATCCTCCTATAGACTCTTCAACAGAAGAAACTGATAAAGCATCTGCTGCTTTGCAAAGCTGCAGATTTACCTTGCTGGGACTTGCAAGGAGGGGAGCTGCCAAACAAGACCTGACTCTTGGGAAAAGTCTTTAAGGGATTACACTGGAATTAGACCTTGGTCCCCAGAGCCACAAGAGTGAGAAAGAGAAAAGAGTGCTGCCCAGGAAAAAGGAAAAGATCTTGTTGCACAGAAAGAATCGCTCCTGTCACTGGAAATGGCAGAGCTGTCCACACAGACAGGCACAAAGATGTTATTGAAGATGGAGGTTTAATTCCTGTCTGTGGTGCTGGCCAACAGTTCCCAGGTAGCAGGACTCTGCTGGCTCAGTTCCTCCAGAGTAAGACATCCCTCGAATAATTACATCTGCTCAAAAAGCCTTGAGAACCAAGGCACAGTGGTTCTCCAGGAGAACCAGGAGAGAGGTGTGCAGTGGTTAGTCACCTGCTATTTCACCTGCAAGTTCTTCAGCACTGCAGCAGTCTCTCACACTCGAAGTCCCTGTCTGCTAAGGAAGCTGTGTCTTGGTTATCAGCTCCCAAAGTAGCTTCCTTTCTCCAGGCAGAACTTGCAACTTGTGCCCCAGGCAAGGTCTGTCTGCTCTACAGTGTGGCCTCTCACCAGTCAGGAAATGCAACCTTCAAGGCCACATCCTGCAGCAGAGAGCGAAGGAAGAAGCTCCTCTGCTCTCCCAAGCATCTCACCAGCAAGAAGCCAGCAGCACTGCTGGGTGAAAGGGACAGGGAAGTCAGCCCAAAACAGCAGGCAGAGCAAATACTGTCTGGGGGCAGGGATTTCCCTTTTCCCACCCAGAGGCAGCCAAGGATCTTCCTTCCCAGGCTGGTGTCCACTGAGCAGCCTAGTGTTGGTTTGTCAGACCCTGTGACAGGAGGGGTTTGTCTTGTCATGTCGGCCTTCCTGGAGGGGAGAGTGATCTCACCAGGAAGGCAGTGGCTGTATAAACAGTCCCTGTCTCACCCTGCCCCAGCTAGCATTGATACCTCCATTTTTGACAGCGCCTGTGGGGATTTGACAGTGCCTGTGGGGAGGGGAGCAAGGCAATGCAGGCTGACCTGAGCTCTGAGACACAAAATGCCCCTGCCTGGGCAGGATATGAGGCATTTTTGGCACACCCCCTTACTTACTGGCAAACAGAACTCCTCAAAGGCAGGCTTAACGAAGGTGATGTACTGAGATAAGATCTGCTCGAGGTCTCTGCCTCGCTCACTGATGTCTCGCAGCACTGCAGGGAAGATGTAAAGCACAGTCAGGACCTGAGACATGAATCATTCCATCCCTCTTCCTTTCAGTACAGCTTCTGACCAGGCACTAGACTGAGGTCTCTGTTCCTGGACGCTGCTGCCCACATGTCCCAGCACACCCTGCGCAGCTACATGCTTTTAACCCACTTCCAAGCTGTCCTGTGAGCCAAGGACTGGCTGACCTGACAAAGGGCTTTTCTTGGCCACCCTCCCTTCTCAGCTCTGCAAGCACATTCCAGCTGTAACCAGTGCCATTCTTAGTCCTGACTGTTCCTAGCCATTGCATCTCTCCTGTCACTCCGCCCTGTCATTGGCCTAGGACGGGGCATTCTCCTAGTCATCCCCATGCAGAGGTGCCCAAAGAACAGAAAATTAGTGGGGTTCACCCACACACACATTAAGACACAATTTTACTTAGGTCTGCAGAGATGAGAATAAAACTTGTCCACCCACACAGCTCTGTTAGGCTCCTTCTCCTGTCCTCAGCCAAGTGGGATGGGAAGACAAAGCAGGTTCCCACAGTCAGAGGCTGAGGGGGTGCATGAAGGAGAAAGCCAAGAAGTAAGGGAGCAAGCTTGCCTCCTGCTTGCTTTAATGTTCAGGCCTTACACCCTGTTTGCATAAGGAATTTGGGTCATTGCTATCTCCAGTCTGAAGCCACTTCTGGGTGGACAAGTGCTCCAGTTCAGCAGGAATTCAATCCACGGGTAAGAACCAAAACAGCCCTGTGGCCAAGCAGAAGGCTCTTGGCTCTCCCCAAGGGGATCGTTGGCTTCTGCCCAGTGTGTTAGCACCTGGCAGTGGGTTTGGAGTGAGCTTTCTCCACGTATTAAGCAAAGCCAAGCATGGCACTGCCAGCCTGTGTGACCTGCTCAACAGCCATTGCCCATATGCTTGCAGGGCCAGGACAGTGCCATGCTCCCAGTGCTGGTTTGGCACCATCCCCATGGCTCTGCCCTCAGCCAGCAGCTTCACAGCATGCCCTTTCACAGTCCAGCACAGGGGAGGTGATGGGGGCAAGAAAAGGCTGGCAGCAAGCCCCCTGTCTGCTGGAGGAGAAAAGCTCAGCCCAGCTCAGGCTGCTCTAGCCAGCTCCTTGCCTTCTTCAGAGTGCAGCAGCAAGACCCGGCTCAAACAATACAGAAAAACAGGCAAGGAAAATAAAACAGAGAGACTTTTGTTTCCTGGGCCCCACACCCTGTTTGTTGGCTGCTCTGGGGCAGGAAAGTACAGCAAGGGTGTATTTGCAGCACACCCAGACTGGGACAGCGTGCAGGAGGCCTGCAAGCTGCTGCACAGGACAAGTGCCCAGGCTTTAGGGGCTAGTCCTGACAGGACAAAACTCCTGCTTACTCCCTGGGCAGATCACAGCAGGACAGTCACCCCACACATAAACAGGAGTTAAGCACCCACTGTCTTGTACCCTGCTCCAAAGCAACTCAGGCTAAGACCCTGCAGCCTATTTGGAAGCATCCCCCTTTACCTGCAGGGCAGGCAAATGACCCCAGGACTGACAGACACCCATCCAGATAGACATCACTCAAATCAGGCCTGAAACATACACATGGCAACTGGCCTGGTCTTCTGTTTTATGGAAGCTGGTCCAGAACAGGAGAGATCAGACTGTTAGAGGCATCTGACAGACTTGGCTCCTTATGCCCAGGTGGCAGCCTTTTTCTTGAGAGAGGTACTTAGAGGGGGACAGTGCAATGAACCTCAACACTATTGATTAACTGAACTTTCAGACACATTTCCAGGAACCTCATCTCCCAGCTAAACAACCTTTACTGCAACTCTTCAGGATTTGTGGGAGAGCAAGATGACTCAGCCATGCTGCAAGATCACAACTTTTACTATAATGTCTCCAGCTATGTTCCAGGGACATGATTATACAGCACCTCACACACAGGCTCATAATTTCCCAGAAATGCCAGGGAGACATACAATAAACAGATTTGTTGCTCCAGAGGTCCTACCAACAGCTGACCTCAAGGCTGACAAGTGGTCAGTCCCCTATGACAAGGACAAAGAGTTGCCTTAAGAGCCACCAGCTCCTCGACAGCCTAACTGTCCTTTGGCAAGGCTTTAGCAAATGATGGTGGGTGCGAGAAATAAACCAAGAACAGCCTGGGCCCATGTGGCTCAAGGCCCCGTCCAACAGCTGCAGCACAACAGGGTTTAGCTCTGTATTGCAGTTGGCAGCCAGATGCTCTCAGTTCTTACTCATTGGGGTCTCAATCAGTTCTCAAGCCCTGAGCTCACAGTCATGTACTAGCTCCAAAATGACTGAAAAACACTCTCCAGAGTCTGATACACAGCACTGCCAAAGACATCTGCTAGCCCAAGGCTGGGTGTGGAGCACAGTCTGCGTAAGGGATAAGGCTCACATGGCGGGATCTTGCAAATGTGTATCTGTCACCAGCTAATACATCTCCCTGCAATGACTGTGCTGTCACCTCCCGGGATTAGTCATTCAAGAAGAGTGGGCAGGGTCATGAGGGAAGTGTAATGTTAATCAACACCACTGACATCCCAATACATCCCAGAAGCAGAGGAGGCTGTGTCTGTCTGACAGCAGGAGGGCAGGCAACATCAGTTCCATTGAATAGTGAACAGTCCCACCGAACACAAGCAGTCCCAGGCTGACAGTCCTCTTGTCACAGCATAGAGGTGCAGACAGGACTGCTATTCTAAGCCATCTTTTGCATCTCCAGACACTCAGTGACGGCTGTCAGGGTGAGGTAAATGTAAGGACAGCTCAAACAGAACTGGATTCTGCCCGATGAGTCCACAGATGTTTTCTTAGTCATCCAGGAGACTCAGGTGATACATCAGTGACCCCACTCCTAAAGGCTGTTTTGAAGTGCATCTCCATCTGCAGAGATGGAGGCCATCCTATGTCAGCTGGCAACCCACTGCCAAGCCAGTTGGATGTGAGGAGTTCTGGAGAGCGATATTCAGGTATCTAAATCTCTTTGCCCTCAAAGCCATCAGTGCCCCCGAGCTAAGTACTACAAAGAAGCTCCTCACTGCACCGTCTATGCTTGCACAAACCAAGATACAGAATGGCCCAGGTTGGAAGAGACTTTTAAGATCATCAAGTCAAACTATCAACACAGCTCTGACAATAACCACCCTAAACCACATCTCTGAGATCTATGTCTGCCCATCTCCTAAATCCCTCCAGGGATGGTGCCTCAACCCCTAAGCACAAAACTTTATCACACTTGCAGTGTAAAATTTTCTCCTAATTTCCATCCTAAACCTCCCCTGGCACAATTTGATGTCATTTCCTCTTGTCCCATCACCTGTTACTGGGAACTAGAGCCCAACCCCAAGCTGTAAACCCAAACTCCCCATGTGCATCACCCATGATGAATAACCACATGCTCAAATCCCAGCTTTGGAATACACTCATATGCCAAATTCTGAGCAGATCCATCAGACACTGCCTTCAGATAGAACTCCAGAGATGCTTTGCCCTAACCATTGCATCCTAATCATTCCTGCCACTTAGCTGATGTCTCAAGACTGGTGCCACAGGACCTTTTGTGGACACATTATGCTCAGTAGTCACAGTACAGCATGCATCAAAGAAGGAAATCCATACAAGGCAGCAAAACCCTCACTGAATATTAAGAAAGGTGGAGGAACGTGCTCTCTCTACTGCCTTAAGTTGCCCTACATGTCTCTTTGCCAGCAGTAGCAGCACTTTGTGCCAATTCCAGAGTCGATCTCTGTCACCTGCCTCTGCAATCATCTGCTCAGATCACTTCAGTTGACATTTCTGTCCCTTCTGCACAAAATGTGTTCTGGCCTCACCTCTGCGGGACAGCCGGGTGTCTGCATCTGTGTCCACAAAGAGCTTCATGCGGAAGAGGTCCCGGACCTCCTGGCTGTAGAAGGCCAGGATGCCTTCGAAGAGCACCACATCGGCAGGGTAGACGGTCACTGTCTCCTCTTTCCTAGTAGTGAGAATAAAAGTCAAAACATGCTGATGGGAAGAAACAAGCTAAGAGAGGTGGGGGGAAACAGCGGTGCTCCTAGGCACTGCTCCAACCCTGGGACATCACTGCTGCACCAGGGGGTGATCGAGGAGAGGGCAGACCTACCCCACCATGGTGAAGGGAATCCAAGGCATACGTACGCTTCCTAGAAGGACAAATGGCAGAGCAGGAAGCAGACTAGCCCTTCTCCCCCCACCTCGGCCAGCTGCTGCTTGCAAGCTCTATGTGCCAAGCCAAAAAGCTCAGAAAGCCTATGGATGGGGCCTGATCCACAGGAACCCACAAGGGCCAGCTCTGCTCCCCTGGGAACTAGGCAGCACTCCCCTTGACACTAGAGCACTTTTGTGGGAAGTGGAGCAGTGTCACACTATCCATGACAGCACAGACATGCAGAAACAAGCTGAACACATGCAAGGGAAGAGTTACAGGAGCATAAAATGTCATCCCCCTCCTTTCCTAGCAGCACTAGGCTGTTTGAGTCTGCAATACTTGTTAAGAGTTTGTGGTGATAGAAATGTGGTTGGAAGAATAAAAAAGGGGCTATAACCCCCATCCACCAACTTCTGCATGTTGCTGGATGACACAACACAGCCGTGCAGTTTCCTGGACCCTCAGATTGTGCCTGTATCTGCCCTAGATCCTCTAACCAAGGGGTCTGGAGTAGTTAGAATTCAAACATTGGGTTGGCACGTTAGGCGCCTAAGAGTGGGTGCAAGCAGAGGAGAAGGCGGTTTGGGCTGGCAGGGCTGCGTCTGCGCCGCAGGGCGTTAGCAGAGGCACAGCAAGGCAGGAGCAGATGTTAGACCTGGAGTGGGAGACAAAGTCATAGACAGGAATCTGGACCGTCTTCCCTTCCGTGATCTCTTTGAGTGTTTTCACGATCAGCTCGTTGTCAAAGGCATCTGAGGAGAGAGGAAATGTTAGCTGAGACAGCTTGCAACCTCTCCCACCCACCAGATGCTGAGCTTAGCCCTGCCAGAGCCACTGGCATCATGCACTGGGGACACACGGCACAGACTTGTGAGGAAAGCCCTGCACATTCCCATGGGTTAGCAAGGCCCAGCAATCTTGCAGTCCCTGCTTTGTACCAGCCCAGAATCTGGCCTGCAGAGATCAATACCACCCTTGTATGGTGGTGCTGACACCATTCTGGGCTTGGGAAGGCATCTCCTCCAGTGCTCCAGCCCTCAGAGAGACTGGAGCAGTGTTCCTGCCTGGAGTCACTGGACAGACAGGGCTCTGTTCGCTTGGTGCTCACTGCCCCCGGCCATTGTCCTCATGGGACGAAGGGACAGCAGCTCTGGAATTTCACCACTGAGCCCAGAGATGTTCAAAGAGGCCCTGTTGTAGCAACAGGTCATGCCCCCCTTGGTGAAAGAGTTTGCAGAGCAGCTGCACAAAGCGGTTCCCTCCTTGAAGAACAGAGACAGAGCTGCTGCTCCAGAGGGCTGTGCCAAGCCAGATCTCCCTGGTCTTGACCCAGATGCACCAGAAAGGATTTTAAACTGTGGGATGTTTTTGCAGTCTTAAGGAGTTTGAGGGTTCACAGCTTGCCCTTTCAGATCCCAAACAGTCCACTCAGAGGCAGTTTCTTTCCCAAAAGAAGAAACTTGGGGAAGAAATCCAGATGCCCCCACCCACCCCATGAGGGATGCACAGAGCTCTGTAAAAGCTTAACCCATTCCTGCCCCCTGCAGAGACAGAGTCCCAGAATCTATGCAAAGCTCTTCGTGTTAGAGCAGGAGATCCCACTCCAGCCCTCACTCCCAGAGTGCTGTTGTCCATTCACCTGGGTGGTCAAAATTGAACTGGCCTTTGAGTGCCTTGGATTTCTGCTCTGAGGTGAGGACCCTGTAGAAGCTGTCTTGGCTCACGATAACCACCTGCTTCTGACGGTAGTCCACCTCATTCTGGCCCAGCAGCTGGACGATCTTTGAGCATACTGAGGACTGGGAAAGAAACAGCAAAAGAAACAAGTCATAGAACCACAGATCACAGAAACATAGAATGCCTTGAGTTGGAAGATACCTTTAAAGGTCATCTAATCCAAATCCCCAGCAGTAAGCAGGGACATCTTGCACTAGATCAGGTTGCTCAGAGCCTCAGCAAGCCTGGCCTTAAACATCTCTATGCATGGGGACTCTGCTGCCTCTCTAGATAACCTGCTGCCTGTGTTCAGCTGCACCCCTAGTGCCTCCACAGCCAGCTCCAGCCTGCCCAGCAGCTCTCATGGGAACAGCAGTGCATGTGGTACCATGACTGAAACTCCTCCCTGGGCACCAGCCTCAGTACCTTGGCTCCCTCAACCCTACTCTAGCCCAGAAATCCCACCACAACAAAGGCAGGGAGGGAGAGAATCCTCAGAGGAAGAAACAATTCATTTTCTTGCCCTAAACAAAGTCCAGGAAGAAAAGACATGGGGAAAAGAGCACTGAGACTTTATCAGGGATTTCTGTCACAAGTACCTGGGCTGGGAGGAGCTGCAAGCATATCCTGGTGCCACTTGGCACAGGGAGGGTAAGGGCACTGCAGGAGTCAGCAGCTGAAGAGCCACGTGGCTCTGACTGCCAGAGCAAGATCCCCACCAGCACTGCTGGCACAGGGAGCAGAACCTCACACACTGCACAGAGCAGGCTGGGTGCTAGTGGCTGACTCTGCTGGCACCACAGTAACCCCCAGCTGTGTGACCAAGGGTCATGCTGGACCCCACCATTGCGACACATATCAGAGCACAGCTCAAGGGACAAATCTCAAAGCCTGCTTCTGTACCTTCTCCTCCAGTCCTTGGCTGCTGAGCAGCACAGCGGTGTCAACTGCATCACTCACTAGGGCTCTGTATGCCTGCCCCTGCCAGCAAGAGTCAAGGTCAGGCCAGTGGGGGAGTGTTCTGCTGCCTGAAGGAGCCTTGTGCATTAGCATCCACTGTCTGGGGAGAAAAGGGATGCTCCTGGTGCTCCTCATTCTCAGGAGGTGAGCTGCTTCACTTCCTGAGAATCACACTTGCTGCAGATGCCCAGATAAACCACTCCTGGCCTGGGTCGCCACAAACATCAGCCACCAAGCCCTCTGCTTTGCAAAGAGAGGTTTGCTTGCCCCAGCCTGCCTGTGGCTCTCTCCATGCTTCCAGCTCCCTTCTGGCTCAACCATCTGCCCTATACCTGACTGGCAACTAAGAGACACAGAGATGAAGACAGCAGAGGTGAAGGGAACAGGGAGGGGAAGGCATGCCTGGCAGAGCAGGCTAACCCAGCAGGCGGAGGGCAAGGCTGTTTGCCTGAGAAGCTGGAAGATTTGACAGCATTCCCGTCCCTGGAGACCGTCTCTTCCCCTCCAGGCCAGGCTGACCTGACTTGGCTGTAAGCACTGAGCTGTGAGTCAGTCCCAGCCTGGCTGGAGAGCCTTCACACTCAGCAGTCCCTGCGGCCCCAGGCACAATTCTGGGGTTTGGGTCAGGGATGGGATCTCCCTGAGCATCCCACCTCCTACTCTTGCCTCTCCCAGCTGGCAAGTTGTGCTTCCAAGTTGCAGCAAACTGCTACCACCCAGAACAAAGCACTGCAAGTCAGTGCCAGTCATTTGCCCTGCAGCATGCACAGGCACAAACCCAGAGCCCATTCTCTGTTTCCTCTGTTTTCCCACACCCCACATCCTTGTCCAGCCAGCATCAGCCCTCTTGCTTATCCAGCTGTATCCCGTTGGTTTGGCAAAAACAGGGTGTGCACAGTTTCTCTCCTCCCTGCTCTCTCCCCCAGATGCTGCTAACTTTCCATGCTGCTGGTGCAGTGAGGAATCACAGCAGAGAAGGGTTCAGCCTTGGCCACAGCTGCCGAGGACACCAAGCTTCCCAGGCCCTTTGTAGTTAGAAACAAATCCTCCTCCAGCACAACCACCAAGACAGATCCCTGCCTGTAGATCAATAGGTCCATAAGGATCTGCATCAGAAACCACCTTCCCTAGCCCAGGGAAGGGGGATGGGTTCTTTTACTTTGCATCTATGAAAGCAGCACAACAATTGCACTCACACTCTCCCCTTGGACCTCAGCATGTGGATGGACAGTAAAATAATTTGAGGGCATCAGATCCTGACAATCTTTCTCCTGACTCATCCAAATTAATCTCTGGTCTGCTAATCTGAAAATCACTCTTCTGTTCCATTCCTATGACTAGAGACACACAATGGTGAGAAAAGCCCAAGAAGAAAATAGCCCTCAGCCACTGGAGACAGGAATGTGCTCTCCTATTTGGGCCCAAGATGAGGATCAGAACCTATCCTGTCTGCATTTACCATCCTATGCTCTGGAGTGGCAAATGCCTCTTGTGAAAGCATCCAGGTAGGTGCTACAGACCCTTCTCTTTTCTCTGATGGGCTTTGGAACCATCAGAAGTGATGGAGAAAGATGGTCACAGGGACATCCTCCTCTCAGGAATGAGCTTAGGTTCAGTATACTCTGTTGCCCAGGTGGGCTCCACTAGGAAGCACATGCATCACCTTAGTCCTGCAGAAGGCAGGAGATGTGGCCAGGACACTGCTCACACATGATGCCTGTGTTTTTTTACAGGGACAGAGGGATACAAGGCACATTCCTCTAACCCCAGGTTCACATTAAGTTTGCCTTACTTGGGCAGCAAACCTTGGCAAAGTCTTAAGTGAAGAAAGCTTTTCCTTTCTTCACAATCATTTGTGATGGAAACAGTTCCTTCTCTGAATACCTCCTCTAGCTGGACAGGCAGTTTTTCCCCTTGGTCTGTGAACACCCTGTGTTGAGGAGGAAGAACAAGCAGAAAGATGAAGGTTCCCCTACACAGTAGGAACAGAAACTCCCAGCTTCAGGAAGTGTCATCTAAATGGACAACACGTGTCCCCTGCTTTCTCCCAGACCAGCACTGCTTACATATATGAGACCAATAATATTCTGAAAGCGAAGAATCCATGAACAGATGGAAAATATAGATAGCAATTAGGCTCTGGGAAGGCCTGCTCACACAGACCAAGACCAAAGCATGACCACAAAGTGCCAGGCTGGGGTCCAACCAGTAACCTGGGGGACACATGGTACTGTCACATGCACTCAGCACCCACTTGAAGGGACAACATGGGCTCACATTCCTCCCTTTGCCAACTCTTAACTGCTTCTTCCAGTGGAGAAGAAAACAACTGCTGCTTCTTCAAGAAGCCCGGCAAATGGATGATGCCTTGAAGAAAATTATGTGATCATAGAATTGTGCTAGAGGTGAATCCCAGGACAGAAACTCTGTGATTTAGGCCCTGTCACTGGGTCCAATCTGAATAATACATCCTATTTATGAGAAGATGAGAGGCATAACAGGGGCTTTGCCTCTGCTGAGCCCCCTCCCCAGGTCTACACTGTCCATGCACACCACACCACAACCCAAAGCAAACACAGATGGTGATTCACCTGCAGTGTGCTTCCAGCGACAAGATGCTTTCTCAAGCTAGAGCCTTTCCCTTCTCCAGAACTTGTTTAAAACTAAATATAGATAGGAGACTGCAGTCTCCGAGCCCCCACAGATGCCAAGCGGACCTTTCCCATGCTAGCCACATGAAAGCAGTGCAGGACTTTCCGAGCATGCAGGCAGGAAGCCCCAGCCTCTCTGCATCATCCATAACTTTCCACAAGCTGCAGTGAGGGGAACATGGCTTCAGATTTCAGCAAACTGGCTGTGACCCACAGAGCTGCACTCCTGCTCCCTGGGAAAGTCCCACAAACCAACCCGCAGCACACAGAGAAGGCTGAGGAAAGAGCTCAGCACAAGGAAAGAGCTGAGAAATGTTACTGCCACATAGAAGCAGCTGCGGCTTCCCCTTGCAGGACTCCTCCTTGGAGCCAAGCACACAAATAACCAGTGTTTAAGGAAGAAGTACAGCTTTATTCTACTGGGAGGGGAAGAAGCAGAGGGCACCTGGGGAAGATCTCCAGCATAGTTTCCCAAAAGGAAAGAGGTGGTGCACAGGGGAAGAAACTCAATGGACGGGTGTTCAGAGCTCTACCTCTGACTTTTATTTGAAGGATTTTAATTACATGAAATATTTAATTCATGGCCTATAGCCAGTTGCTCTGATATTCTTCAAGAGTTGACTAATTCCCCAATATTGTTACGCAGATTATCCCAGAATCTCTGATCAGAATTCAAATGGGCATTAGAAAGTTCATTGACAATGCCACAGTTAACCACTATGTGAAGGTACTGGGGAGGACACCAGGATGCTTTCAGCCTCTGGTTTCCTGTGGCAGACAGGTATTTCTGCCTTGGCTGGTAAGGCCTGTCCTGGGCTAGAAGGAAACCATAAGCCTTGTGAATGGGAACATGTTAAAAACCACTCGTTCAGAACAGTCCATCCCCAGGGACCCTGGCACTACAGAGGGATATCTACACTGAGCTGCTCCTTAGGCTCTCAGTACAGCAGCAGGGAGGACCTCTCATTCTCCCAAGTACTCTAGATAAGACACTTAGCAAAAGCGACTATGGTCTGGATGTGAGCATGTTTGGCAGATGCTGTTGAGAGCTTTACCTCCACAGGAGCCTGGCCAAGCTGTCCTCATATGTGGACAAAACAGCCTCCAGCTTTGACATCTGGCAGGATTTTCCCTAAGATCACATCAGGAACCACTGGGATTACTCGTTACATTTCTTTGGTGTCCCCCCCCAGTAGCATGGTTCCCTTTCCAAGAATCACAGGAGACTTTTACTCATTTGGTTCTTTGAATCAGAAGCTGTAGCACTGCTGTTCCCTCCAGCTCACCTCCAACAGAACATTACTTGTAGATTTTGGTCTCTTCTTGTAAGGTTATGTTAATTACAGAATATTAGGAAGTGCTTGCTGGACTAGAGCGACACAAAGAGCAGAGACCAAATTGGAAAGGGTTTCAGAGCATCTATTAAATGTCTTCCTGCGACTGCAGAGGCCCTAGTTCACGACCCATGCACTTTCCAGTCCTAATGCAGCACATCCGCACGGCAGCACTGGGACTGGAAACTTGCTATTCTTGTACCAAAAGCCAGGGCCTCCACCCAGAGCTTTCCCAGGCAGGTTCACCATTCCTGCTTTTCCCTTTTGTGAGCCATGGGCCAACCAGTTTGGGACTGGGATAGCCAGGTTTCTGTTCCCTTAGCCGGAATACCGGGCATGTGATCAGCAGTCCTGGGCTGTAAAATAAACAGGCACACACAAACACAGAAGATCTGAACACAGATTACACGTAGAGAAGAAAACAAACTCCTTAGCACAATCCCTCCCAATTCCTCGCCTGAAGCTAGCTGAGTCCGTGGGGCTACAGTTCTACAGTGAACCCACATACATTCCATCAGTAACAGGAAATGGCTGACCCATCAAAATGTACCATATATCAACCTGATCGGGAGCTGGCATAGAATAATATTCTGCTAGAAAGTTTGACAAGTCTCTCTCACACATCAACACCAGCATTTAGCAAGTCAAACCCTGTGATGATTTATGGCTCCTGCCAGGCACTGAACAAACGTCACCAGGAAATGGTGCTGAACCAATACAGGACTGCTGCAGTCTCTGCTAGTCCCCATCCTGTGCCTCCTCCCAAGTGTTCCCTGTGCTACTCTGCCTGGCATCCAGGTGGTGATATGGTGGCAATGACCACTAGGCAGCTGTGAGGGACCCTCAGTCCTTGCTACTGTAGGGGATGGGGCTCTGGAACACAAGAAGCCCTATGTGTGGAGGGAACTGCTTTGTGCAGAAATGCCTTCAGCAAGAGACAGTGCTCCCCCAGGGATCAATATGGTTGCTGTCCTCTCCTGACTCCTCAGCCTTCTTCAGCCTTCTGGTTTGCTCACTGTTGTAGGAGCCAGCTCAAGCCTTAAACAGCGTCCTGGTGTTTAAATCAGAAGTGCCTGAGGGATTAATAGTGAAGAATACATCAGTCTGAAGGCACACACTGCAATTTTGATGCTCTGCAATCTGAAAATCTCAGGCTGCCTGTTCAGACATTCCCAATTCCATCTGCCAACTCAGAATCCAAAAGGTGCGGCCACTGGGCCATGCTAGTACCCATATTCAGCTCTCACCAGCCAGGCATCTAATGAAAGTAATTCAGCTCTTTGTAAATCTGTCTTTTCTTACAGCCTCCTGTTGGAAGGTCACAAACAGCACCTTTGCTTTGCAGCACATGGGGACAAGAATTAAATGCTTGAAGAGCTCTCACCACCCCTGCAACCACCCCTGCACCAGATGCTTCCACTGGGGCTGGAAGCCAGCCTTTCCAACACTTCCAGCAGATCTGAGGGATCCCATGAGCTAAGCTGAAGTGAGGATACATGAAGAGCTTAAGTAAATATCCTGATGCTTCCCAGCTCATCCCAGTCATCAGTTTGCTTGGACTTCCCTGCAGCCTGGCTGCCTGCTTTGCATGCTGCAGACCTTGGTAGTCAGGAATCTCTTGCAAGAGGGAGGGAAGAAGCAGTTAGCACAAAGGCCTTGGGTATAAGAAGGAAACAAAGAGGTTTAGCAGAGCGCTCTAAAGCATACAGGATTAAAGAAAATGCTGCAACTAGCCTTGGGAATCCCTCTGAGGAAATGAGGCAGTTGCAGCTCTCTCCAGCTCTGGCACAGGAGGGGGTCTTAATGCTATGTCATTCCCTCTGTATCAGGCAGCAGCAAGCTTTGGTCAGACTGCACAGTGCTTGGATTCTGGGGACAGTGGGAAAAATACTGCCTCCCAACGAGCTTTTGTGAAGAGCTTGTCCCATCTGAGCTGTCACCAAACAGCCACCATGAGGATGGCACTGCAGGCTGCAGCACCACAGCCCGCCCAGCACGCTGCTGCTTCCCGTTCTGCTCCCAGTGCAGCCCACATTTCTTTTAAGAGCCAAAACCAGGATATCAATCATGTTTCTACCTCCTATTTGAGTGCTGAAAGTTGCTCAGGCCTCTTTTGCTCACTAGGGAACAACAGTCAGCCTTCAAATTGAAGTTCTCACCAACTTGCTTTTAAGAAATAGAAGCCAAACACACTCCCTAGCATTTTGGGGAAGGCTGCCCCACTCTGGAGGCCAACTTCCCCCGGGCACCACACAACAAAACAAGTTGTACCGATTTACAAACAGGATCCCTTCCTTCCATGGCCTGATCACGAGAGTATGTAGAGAGGGATGGGGAGACACAGTGCCTTTTTCCCCACCTTAGACTCAACAAAACCAGCAGTGGGAGGAGCTGGGTAGGGGGGCAAATGCCCTCCCTTATCTTCGGGCTGGTGTGCTGCCAAAGGGGTGTGTTATGACAACAACCCTCAATTGGTGTGAAGGCGGTCAGATGGATTTGCCACCTTCCCAGTGGGAAAAGTGCCCGCCCTGCTTTCCCTCTAGGAGCGTTTTGTTTTCACTCAGAACCCCGGCACAGCAGCCCCTGGGCTGGATTTAGCTGAGCAAACCCCACTGCTGCATTCCCAGAGCATGCTGTAGTGATCAGCATCGCCAGGCTCAGGGCACTGTCACCAGATGGAGGACACCCCACTGCATCCCTGCCTTCCTATCTGCATCACATCTGAACTGGAAGATCTCTGTGCACAAGCCCCAACTCCTTTTTTTTTCCTGCTGGAGGAAACTTTTATTTTTGCCAGCAAATTTCTTGTAGCTTTTCCCAACAAACTTAGTAATGGTCTGCTGGATTCCCTTCAATGTGAGCTCTGCACAGAGGTTTTCAGACAGCTATCACTGGAAGGGGGAGACCAAAGCTGGGTGACACAAAAAACTAGTTAGTACATCTCCTTAGCTAGAAAGGCCCATTTCCCTTTTTTTTCCATATGGCAGCCTGCTGCTACTAAGCATTTTCAATTTGAAGTTGAGAAAAAACTGTGGTGCATTATACTGTAATAATTGCTTTTACATTTCAGGCCAGAGACAGGGTGTTCAGAGGCGTTAACAGTTTAGCAGTGCCAGACACTGTTACTGGGACCGCTAGGGAGAGGCAGAGCCATGGACCAGAGCTGACAGTGTTTGAGTCACCAGGAGCTGTACTGTAAGAACCATCCAGCTTCAGTTCCCAGTGGAGGAGACTGTATCCCCTCTTGCCATCCTTCCCCTGTTATATCTGTATTTTTCCCACCTTGCAGTAGTAACAGTGGTCCGAGAATCAATAGCCTGCTCAGAGACACATCCCTAAAACACTGGGCTGAAGTAGAGCAGCTGGGTTACACTATACTTCAAGAGAAAAAGGGCCTCCCTCCAAACACTAATCCACCCGGAGATAAGGCTCTGTCTTCCTCCTGTGAGGGCCTGCATTCAATTTCCTTCGCAAGCAACATTTCAGATTCAAATCTATCCGTGCTCTCCAAAATGCCTCTTACAAAAATGCAGGTAGTATGGCTGTGCTACCCGGCACAGGAGGGCTAGGTAGCTGCAGATCAGGTTTTACTCATCTAAAATATTTTTTAAAAATGAAAAAATTTAAAAAAGGTGATTTTCTTTTCATGATAGGATTAAAAGCAGCCTATCCCGGGTTAAACGAATAAAGAAAAATGCCGCTGAATGAAATAGCCGAATAATAATAATAAATAAATAAATAGACAAAACGTTGCAGGAGAGGCAGAGGATGCAGCAGCCCTCCGGAGAAAGCCCGCATTGAGGGCGGCCGGTGATACTCCCCCCGACAGGGCTGGTCCCTCAGGCCCCCGCCCCGCAGCCCCTCGCTGCCCATGACCGACCCCCCCCCAGGGCGCTTTGCCGCTGTGAGTCAGCATCGACTGCGGGGTTTCCACTCCTGTCTG
>VZTY01000044.1:75231-118746 GCA_013400935.1 Turnix velox
TGGGCGATGGAGAAAGACTCCCCCCGCAACCCGTCTCCTCACCCCATGGCCGCAGAATATCCCCCCCCGCACCTTGCCGCTGGCCGTGCCGCCGCTGACCCCGATGAGGAAGGGCTCGCTACCGCTAGGCTGCCCCTGCTCCTCCAGCCTCTGCTCGCTGTCCCCCGCCATCCTCCCCTGCTCGCAGCAGCAGCAGCGCCGCCACCTCCTCCTCCGCTTTTGCCTCTCTCCGTGCGGGGCTGGATTTATCTGATGAGTCAAGGGCCTTCCTCCCCGCCTGGTTCACATCCCCGCCGCTGCGGCTCCCTGCCAGCTGCCTGCCGCAGCTGCACATGCTCCGCCGGGCGGCACGAGGCGACGCGGTGGCCACATGGGCCCCGCAACTCGCCCCCGCTCGCCCGCCCGGGGACAAAGGCGTCCTCCCCAAGCTCCGGCTGCGCTCCCTCTCCATCCCCGCCGTGCTGCTTTGTCCCTCTGCCAGCTCGCCATCACACAAAGGGGGTCCCCAGCAGTACCCTTCTTCTCCTTCTCCCACCCCGCCCCGGCTTCTCTGGACGCTTAGGTACCAACCAAGGATAAAATTCGTGCCTTTGGCAAACAGTACCTGTGCTTGTACCTGAAGGGGCTACAGGAAAGCTGGGGAGAGACTGTTTGCCAGGGAATGGAGTGATAGGACGAGGGGCAATGGTTTGAGACTAAAGCAAGGCAGGGTTAGGTTAACGTTAGGAAGACGTTCTTCCCCATCAGGGTGGTGAGACACTGGAACGGGTTGCCAGGAGAGGTGATGGAGGCCCCATCCCTGGAGACATTCAAGGCCAGGCTTGATGAAACTCTGAGCAACCTGATCTAGTGCAATATGTCCCTGCTCACTGCAGGGGATTGGACTAGATGGCCTTTGAAGGTCCTTTCCAACCCACCACATTCTGTGATTCTATAATGTGCTCTGGAGGCTGGCATTCAAAGCCAAAACTCTTATGACAAAATGGAAAAAGGCTTGGCAAAACGTGGGCTGTGAGGCCATGTGGGTGAGTGCCAAGTTCTGCACTCAGGTAAGGAGTAATCACCCGTGAAAACCAAGGTGGGAATCCAGACAAAGATCCGGGAGTACAGTGGATCGCAGAGTCAATGCCATGCTCAAAGCAAACAGCCACTCAGGACATGTAAAGGTAGGCAGGACATGGTGACTAAACCCTCTGGTGAGAATGGGCACTGTGTTTCCAGAAAGACGGGAGCTGGTGGAGAATCACTTGGGGTTCTGTCTTTGCAGAAGGACCATAAAAGCTGTGTATGGTTATTCTGGGGAGGAGGTGATTGCAGGGACACAGGATAATTCTTACCAAATATATAAAGGGCTTTCAGGGACAGTAAGGAAGTAACATTTCTCTTATCCGTGGGGATTAAGACAAAATGTTGCTAGATTGAATTGCAACAATTG
The DNA here is from genome assembly GCA_013400935.1 of Turnix velox. Lineage (NCBI taxonomy): Eukaryota > Metazoa > Chordata > Aves > Charadriiformes > Turnicidae > Turnix > Turnix velox. The sequence goes on from VZTY01000044.1 coordinate 76,667, forward strand.
CAATTCAAGATAGACATTCAGGAATGTATCTTGAGTTGTGAGAATGGTTAAATCCTGGAATAGGCTATTCAGAGAGAATTAGGACTCTCCACTGCTGAGGATTTTTTTTTAAATGCCCTAGGCCAGCTCCAATATAGACAATTTTCAGGTGAGTTGATTCCACGTTGGGGCAGGGAATGGCCTGAGTGATGAATGCCCTAAGATGCCTCCCAGACTTGCTCATGGGACCATAAATTTCAGTGAGGTTTTTAACTTCTCACTTCAGTGGAGTGAAAGAGATGTGGAAAGGTTTGTCAGATGGGATCCCACCTCCCAGCCCTCATCACGCAGAGCATCAGAGAGGATCTCCTGGGAAGGTGCAGACCCTCTCTGCTCACTGCTCCCCGTTCCCCTCCAACCTTGCCTGTGCAGACTGTGGCTTGTGGCACTAGACCATGGCACCATGCATGGCTGGTGCCAGGGGAGGAAGTGCTATATGTAGCTGAGAACTTCCTGCAGGGATGGATTCCAGCAGATTCCCACAGCCCTGTGCTGGTTTCCAAGTGCTAACTGAGGACACTGTTCCTGCTCACACCCGCCTTCACGGCTTTTTCTTACCCTCACACCGTATCTGAATGACAAACCAGCACTTCCATCCTCCACGTTTTTTGATTCTCCTCCTGCCTGTGCTTCCTGCTCCCAGCAGACAAAACAGATAAAAACCTCTGCTGTGATGAAGCTGTTTCAGACTCCTCTGGGTGTCTATCTCAACCTGAGCCTCTGTGCAGGATGCCTGTCATCTCCAGTTCCCCTTCTAAATCAGACACTTGACACATGGCAAGAAGAGACACACTCAAGGGAAGGACAAGTAAGTGCCTCTTGATAAGTTGCAGCTGAGGATATTCAAGGCTTATTGGTATAAAACTCAACAAGAACTGGCAAAAACCAGATTAACAGCTCTTTCAAAACTAGGCCAGGGCTGTAAACTGGAAGTTACTCAAATCCCAAGTCCCTTTTAGTTTTAGATGGAATCCTTTCTCAAAACTTACCTGAGAATTTTACATGCTCTCCTTCCTGGCTGCCAGGCACTAACACACCATGCAAAACAACTGAATCTTTTGTTCAGTTTGAGTCCAGAGTCTTCAGCATATGAAATCTGTTCAGACATGTCCCTCTCTAACCTACTTTCGAGGTAAATATTACCTCTGCTGTAGCTAGAATGTTTGTAGACTGCACTAGCCCCCAACTCCTGTGCCCTCAGCTATGGATTATGTGAGTTTCCTTTTTTTTCTTATATCCCAGGCTTCTTAGATTGAATCGAATTACACCAAACTCTTCATCTCTCCTTTACATGTTGATCAAAGCACAGAATGCCATTTTAAAAAGGAAATGCCATTGAGAGTAATATGCCTTCCGTTGTCTGCAAACAACCTGCTGATAAGGATCCTGGTGTGATTCAAAGTGACAGGATGAAAGTACAAAGAGTCTCTAATTCCAGTTCAAAGCATGGACACTGGAGAGGAAAGAGATTCATGCCATTGACCTTCTCCTCCTGGCCTGGCTTCTGCCACACAAGTCTTCTTGAGAAGGACCGTGTTCAGTACCAATAAGTGACACCATGTGAATCATCTCCCGCAGCAGTATAAGAGAAACTATTTCCAAATATTGCCTTGATACCCATAGAACTTACAGCCAGGAAAGCCAGAAAAGCTCTAAAGGAAGGGAGACAGGGCAGAGGACAGCACACAGCAGCAGTCAAGTCCATGAAGTGGCACACAGCTGGCCACAAATTATTGCCTGACATGGGTCCTGCCACATTGTCAGCCATTCATATCTTCCTGCTGCTTACCCTACACTGAAATATTCAGCCTTAATTACATCTCTATCTCTATGACAGTGCTCACTCCAGAGTAGGGCAAGAGAGCTGGTGAGGGGTATGGAGCATGTGTCTTAAGAGGAGCAGCTGAGGGAGCTGGGGGTGCTCAGCCTGGAGAAAAGGAGGCTGAGAGGAGACCTTCTCATTCTCTACAGCTCCCTGAAAGGACAGGGTAGCCAAGGGCCCTTCTCCCAAAGCACAGGTGATAGGACAAGAGGAAATGTCCTCCAGTTGTGCTGGGGGAGGTTAAATGGGTATTAGGAAAAATTCTGACGCTGAAAGGTTTATCAAGTATTGGAACAGGCTGTCCAGGGAAGGGGCTGAGGCACCATCCCTGGAGGGATTTTAGAGACAGGCAGACATAAAGCTTAGAGGGATGATTTAGGAATGGTTCTTGTCAGAGTTGGTTTGATGGATGGATTTGATGATCTGAAAGGTCCCTTCCAAACTGGGTCACTCTACGATTCTATGACTCCTGTTGCTCACAGCCAGCTTCTGCTCTCAGTTCTCCCCTCATCTCGCAGAAAGCTCCCTGTGCCCAGAGGCAACCCCAAATCTTTCCTCATGTGCTGCTTAGCCACAGCTTTCAACAACACCTGACTCTGCAGCCACCTGCACACGTGTAGCTTTTGTGTTTCCTTGAGTGCAGATGTCACCAGCCTCTGGGGGATTTGTTTGCTGTCTAATCTCACATCCTCACTTATTACTTGTGCTCCTTTCTCTGAACTACAGCTCTGTCAGTGTCTTTCCGAATGTTGTGTTTAATTTAAGGGCGATGGTGGGGCTTTTTTCACGCAGCTCTGCAGTGACATCAAAGTCCTCTGTTACGTTAAGGACAGGCACAAACCTGCCCTTCCCTGCCTGCTCTGCTTCCTTTTCTGCATTTCTGCTTTCTAGGTCTCCTTACTCCATTTACAACTTGTAGATTTAGTCTAGTTCTGTTGCTCTGGGTGTAACCATCAGACCTTCAATAAAAGTCAATTAATGACTATACTAAATACTTGATATGAAGTCACTGTTATTGTTAGTGTTCTTAGGGGCCTTCTATCCACAAATATTTTATACATACAGAGCAATGTGTGATTTGCTTCCCAGCTTCCATCCCTTCAGAGCACTGAAGGCAGTCCTTTACTGCTGACTGGATGAGGAACGTGCAAGCCAGCAATGAACATGGAATTTTAAAAGATTTCATCCTAGAAAATGCCTCCTGCTGCTACATGTTGACAGGTTCTTCATGCTATTAACCCAAATTAATCCTGGCCACACTTTTAGAAACGAGGAAGGGCATTCCAAGTAAACCCCTTGGTGACTGCGAGGAGTACATTCAACAAAAGCAAACGCCTCATGGATCTTCCCCGTGAAATGGCCTGGGAGTGGCTCTGAGGGAGTCGTGTGGGGCTGCAGGGCCCAGTAAGACTTGAGGTGTCACTGCCGGCAGCGGGCTCCTCACTACAGGCCCTGGGCACCACCAGGCCCTGCTGTACGGGAGCTGAGGGACGCTGTGACAGGAGGACAACCTCCCTGGCTGCAAGGAAAACGACTGGTGAGCGACTGGTGCCGGCTCACGCCAAAGAACGTGGTGCCCACAGCCCCCCCGTGGCCATGCCAGGCGGCAGGTGGGCAGCAGGCCGGCGGGACAGACTGACAGCCGCCTCGTGCAATCAGAGCAGCGCCTGCTCGCGCTGGCCCCGCCCCTCACTCTTCCCGCCGTTTCTCGCCCAGCGCCGCGTCCATTGGCCGCTGACATCCCCCGGAAGCTGGGTCTGTCACTTCCGGCCGTTGCTAGGCGACGCGGGCCCCTGATAGCTTCCGGGTGGCAGGTTGTATTTCCGGGGTCGCGGCGGCGGTCCCCGGGTAAGGAGGAGGGGGCTGGGGTGTCATCGCCATGAGCACCATGTTCGCCGACACCCTCCTTATCGTCTTCATCTCTGTCTGCACTGCACTGCTGGCCGAGGGTGAGTGCCAGGCTGCCGCGGCGCGGGGTGCGGCCTGTCATACACCGGGTTCTGGCGCAGCGGTGAGGCCGTAGGACCGGTCCTGGCCTGGGAGGCACAAGGAGTGCTTTCCCGTGGGTGCCTTTCAGTGGGGTAGCCGGAAGTCGTTCATCAGTCTGAGCACTGGGCAGGGAGCGGCATAAAGGGCAGGCTTAGGGTCACTGAGGAGGTTGGGCGAAAGGAGGGGGCAGTGGGCGGCTGAGGAAGGGCGGGACAGTGAGGCTGTGAAATGTTCTTCGGTTACTCGGGCACACCTGAGGCCTGACACTTTTAAGATCAGTGCAGGCAGCTCAGAGCACAGCAGTGAATAGCTCTTGAGCAAAATTGTGCTCTGATGTGAAGTGGTGGCAATTGGGATTACTTGGCCTAGAAGGTGGAAGGATGCAAGAGGATGGGGATGACAGCTTTTATTGTGCTTTGAAGTGGGCATTGATGGGTTTTGGAAGCCCTTGTGGGAAGGATGTGAACAAATCCCCTGAACTTGCAGTTGTGTTGACTTTAGTTGCCTGAAAAGGTTTTTGAAATGGTAGTATGCTGGAATAGGTGCAGCTTTTCAAAGATAATTTGGGTAGACTCCTTTTGGTATAGCAAGAGGTTTTTCCCTCCTGCTGGCACTGAGCTGTATCCCAGAATCTGCTTTGTACCAGAACTGCCAGATACTGTCTTTGGGCATATGAGGGCAGGAAGAATCCCTGAAAGAATATGATGCTTGCATTTGTGGAGCCTTATGGGGCTGTATGCCATACACAGCTATTGCCTTTCACAATACAAAAGTGTGTTTACTTCAGAAGCACAGGTTCCCTTCTCTGCTGCTGAAGTGGATCTCAGTAGTACAGCCCTTTTGTCAATGGGAGCCAAGAAAAAGACCAAAAGCTTTATGTAGGAGCTCAGAATAAACTGTTCACAAACCGCTGGTTCTGCATAGCTTATTTTGATTGTGGTTGAGTGCAAGGAGTCAGACTGGTGATTGTCTTGGGGTCTCTTCTAGTCATCTCTATTTGCTTTTTCAGAATGTGCTTCTACTAATTAGGTCCTGACAGGATGGGAATTATTCCTCAGGCCTTGATTGGGTGCTTATGGAAATGCAGAACACCAAGATGTTGGTTGCTTTAATTAGCTCCTGGTTTTCAGATGAGCAAGAGCTGGTAAATATGAGCTTTAAGGAAGTGAATGAGTCCCACAAAACAGCAGTGCTTAGTAGGGTAGCCAGTAACTTCTGAAGATACTAATTTTATAGACCCTATTGGCATGTAGGACTTGGGAATAGAAGGAAAGTGGTAATATATCTCTCTGGTCATTTGCATTACCTTTAGCTTGTAAGTTTGTAGACGTGATGTGTATTTTTTGTATATGCATTTATGAACTTGTATCCCTGTTACTGCAAGAAATCTTTACTTACCTAGTAACTTGCCAAGTATTTGTTTCAGGTATAACATGGGTGCTGGTATACCGCACAGACAAATACAAGAGATTAAAGGCTGAAGTGGAAAAACAGAGCAAGAAATGTAAGTACCTTTCAGGCATAAGAGAATGTGCCTTTCTGTGTTTATGTCCTGCTTTAGCAGGTGTCACATTGAATAGAGTCAGTTCTCTGAGAAACTCCTGATTCCACTAAGGAGCAGAATTTTCTTTTTTGTGGATTTCATAGGAGTCTAATTTTATACGTTACACAAATCTGTACTGACAGGGCTTCTGTAGGTCCTGTATTTTGCTGAAGGAAGGGTTAGTATAAAAACGTGTTGTGTTGCCTGAATTGCATATTGCCCCTCCTCTTAATGGAGGACAGGTGGGAGGAAATAGTCAGCACTGGTAGATTTTTTTTTCTGAGCATTAGCAGTCAGTGTCTGTATGTGTAGATTGCTTTAGATGCCTGAAAAGAAATTCAAAGATACAGTTTCTGCTTTTCATGGGCAGTGGAGATTTTAAGATCTGTAGAAAGAACACACTAGTGTTGAATAGTGCATACCCCAAGAGGAAAGCATAATGCATAGAGAGTATAAGTGATGATTAATTGTAGGAGATGAGTAAAGACAAAGTCATGATAGAGAGGTCTGTCAGCTGGTGTATAAATAAACTGATGTAAAGTGGAAACAAATAGAATTGATTGGAGAAAGAAGAAAAAAAAAAAAGGCCCAGTTACTTCAAAGGTGCGGAGACCTGAGGGCTTAAAAAAAGGAGGAAAGAGGAAGGGAAAAGGGAGGAGAGAGCGGGCAGTCAGGTGTGCATCAGGTATTAGAAGGAATGGCAAACAGGAGGAGGGTCTAAGGTGAGGATCTGTCTGTATTGTAAGCCAAGGAGCAGAGGAGAGATTCAGCTGACAGTGCTATGTACTCTGTCCAAGTAAGAGAGAGCACGCAGCAACTGGAGCAAAACCTGAACTGTTTTCATCTTACAAATATTTCACAATGCTGTCAGCACTCTTAGTGCGTGTCTATATCAAAGCATGCAGTTTCCAGTCTATTACAGCCTTCCCCCAGGCAAAATGAACTAAAGGTTTGAAGTACAGCCATGCTTGTGTCGCAGCTCCTAAGTTAGAGGCTTCTGTCATCAGAGCAGTATCAGATGGGCATTGCATCTCTGTCTGCCTCACTTTAATCCCCCTTCATTGATGAAAATGTGTAGGATAGAATTAGCTCCAGAAAAGCAGGTTAGAAAAGTTATTGAAACCCAGCTGAAAATTTAATGTACTAATGGTAGTTCTGTGGAGCTCTGAAATCAGTTAGAAGGCCTTAGTCTCTGGGGTTTAATGATTGCTTTAAGAGTTCAAATGCTTTTTGTTTTTTATAGCTTTCCTGATAACTAGGCTATAATCTGTGAAGTTCATTAATTAGTTTCAAACCTCCTTCTTTGGTTCCCCATCCCTAACAGGAAAAAAAGGAAAAGCAGAATAGAATAGAGAGTCATTAGCAATTCAGCTTTGGTTTCTGTGTTGGTTATTTTTTCGGTCCTTATGCAAAGGACATCTGGGTGACCTGATGGCTTACAGTCAACTTGCAAAGTAGACCACTTGAGCCACACCTCTCAACTGTTATCTAACACATCTGAAACAGGAAAAAACACATTTGAGATCCTTAAGCTCTCCCATAGGAGTCCTAGCAGTCCTTAGAATTAGCAAAAACAAATGGGCCAAGTAGTGTGTTTGACAGACATTGTTACTCACAGTCCTTGGTTTCAGCTCTTCCAGTCCTTTCTTTTGAGAGGCACGTTGCTGTTTAAGGCTCCTGCAGAGATTATAGTTAACTTTCTGAAGTAAATAGAGCAGTAAATTTGCAAGGCTGAAGGCTTCCTTCAGAATTCCTGCTCTGTTATGTATGTTCCATGGACAGGCCTTTGAGACTGCCTGCTAGTTATTTGTTCAGAATTCTTCAGGGCTGACATGAGGCTCAATAGCAATGCCTGGAGTCATTCTGGGGTCTGGAGGAGCCCCCTTGTTAGGGCTGTGAGCAATGGGAGGCCTGTAAAGAATCAGTGTTTTCCAGCTAGGTTTAGAGTTGGGGGGCCATGGGATTATGAGGGCTAGGGTTGAGATGGACTAATTGGGATCCCCCTGCTGAGTTTGGTGTGAGAAGGGTTATGGAGAGAGCATTCTGTAAGTGCTGGATGTGTTGTGTCATCTGGTACCTTTCTCTGGTTTTCCCTTTAAGTCGACTTCCCTTTTTCACCCCCTCCTTGTGCTAGCCTGCCCATTAGAGATGTGCTTGTTCTTCGGAATAAAACAATCATGTCTTGCTGTATTACCACAGAAGAGATGATGCCCAGGTATCTTGTCTGGGCCGCTGTGGTTTCCTTAGAAGCTGTGAATCATTCTGGTATCATGGGTATTTCAGAAGGGAACTCTACAAATCCTTGTCTGACTCGGGAGGCTGTCTCACTTTAGTTTTCTTGTGCTTTGAAATCAAGTCTAGGAGGTCTGTGCTGAGTTAGCTCTTCATATAGGAGAAAGTCATGGTGCTCAGGTCTCTAAGCTGGTTCTGTGAGCTCAAAAGGAGCCAAGTCCATTTGTAGAGTAGATGTGCTGCAGTTGCAGACTTTAGTGTAAAAAAGGTCTGCTCTCTGTTGCTGCTTCTTACATTGAAATCTCTCTGGAAATTTNGCTGCTCTCTGCTGTTGCACCATAGCCATGTCTTTGCATCCTCACTTCTTATAGCACTTTTCTTACAGATCTGACATTGAAATCTCTCTGGAAATTTCCTGGAAAAAACGTTGCTTTTTTGTATCTGAGTAGCTCAATTAGAAGTTTGTTAGAAGTTTGCTGGCTTTGTGGTAGCCCTATTTTGCTGCAGTGGTAGTTGTTTGCAGAAGTTTGAGTGTCTGATTTGAGGTTTCAAGAACTTTCTGCTTAGGCTCGCAGTTTAAAATACTGGAAATGCTTCAGTACTAATTAATTGAAGAATGTAGAGGCTGTGGCTGACTGCTTGGGTAGCATTTCCCCCGAGAATGCCTGCCTGTGGAGAAGGGATGTACCAGAACACAGGCTTTCCTGTATTCTGCTTCCCACTGCAGATAATCAGTAGCAGAGCTCCCCACAAAGCTCTTCTCATTACACTTTGCTGAATCAAAAATACGGTCTAGTACTAAAGACAAATCAGCAAGGATCACTTGATCCAAACTGGACCCCAGACTGTTCAGTTAACAATGTAAGGGGCTCTTGACAAGGTCTAAAATTAAACCTTTAAGTATTCTAATGTCTTATCTAGGCTTTTGGACTTGTTATTATTTCCAAGTGTTTGGTAGAATCAACCTTGGTGTGGTTTAAAACTTACTGATTCTGAATTTGTTCCAGCTTCCTTCTATGACCCTGTCCTCTAAAGCAATTAAAGGTTTTATTTAGTGTGGTGGTATCCCTGTACAGAAATGATAGAATATCTCTCTCTTCACTTGACAGTGGAAAAGAAGAAGGAAACGATAACTGAGTCAGCAGGCCGACAGCAGAAAAAGAAAATAGGTAAGCCTGGGAGAAGACTATAGTGGCCCAAGAATGGGGGAAACTTGAGATGTCACTCAAGGAAGCAATTATCTTATCCTTCCTGTCAAAACTAGTTATTTAAAATGGTACTAGAGCTGATTCTTGTCCTGATGATTGCTGTTTGAACACTTTTGCTTACTCTTTTGAGATAGAAGCCATGCAGCCTCCTGATGGCATTAGCAAAATGCAAAGAAGGGTGGCATCACTGGGATGAGAAGCACTTCTTGCTGAACTACTTGCCTTTATCACTGATTTGAGCTTTTATGTCCATGACTGTTCTTAACTCCTGTTGGAAGCTCCGTGTTGCTGTGCACTGTCAACTTGTAATAGCTAGATTCTGATTTTTTAGATTTTCTTTTCTCATTTAGACATTTGAAAGATGAAGGTGTTTCCATGTGAACTGTAACTGCATTTAGAATTATTTAAAGTTTGATAAGTTAGTTTTGATCAATTTTAGGTAATTTATTTTTCCATTCTTTTTCAACATTTAAGTCTTTCTCTGTAAAGTACTTAAGTACTGAACTATGAAAGAATAGTGTGGTAGATGTTTGATGTACGTGAACTTTAGGGAGTTCTGTTTTCTGCTGGATTGTAAAGTAAAACGTGCAGAAAAGCTCAGTGAAATTATGACAGAAATTGTCGCCAGAACACTTCTGAGAGCTCCTGGGAGTTGGTTTCCTCATTCCTCTGTAGCACCAGGTAGCTGGATTAGTCATTTGATCTGTACAAAGCTTGGAAATAATTATAAACATACCTTCAAACAGTTCTTCCTTGATATAAAACCTGTTATTGCTAGTCTCTTGAGGGACGGGAGCCAAAATTCTTCATCTTGTGCATTTTCAGTTCTTAATCTTGAATAATCGGTACAAGGGATGAATACTGCTTAGTGGATGAGGCATCTTAATGTTATGTGCTGTTACATACAGTCACTTTTAAATGCACAGCAATGACTTCTTTGCAGGGCACTGTTCAAGCTGCATTCCTACTTGTACTTGGATTAAACTAATAAACATTAGAATCTGAGGAATTCAGATGCTCCTCCAATTTTTTTTTAACACTGAAATAATCTTGTTTTGCAAATGAAAAACAAAACACAAAAGACTAAGAACAGAACTTAGGAAATGACCACTGATTTTTGTTTGCTGTGATGCTTTCTGGCCAAGCCTGAGATACCAAGACTTCTTTTTTTTCTACAAGGCTGCATAACTTCAGTGTTTCATTTGTTTTTAGGCAAAGCTGAATTCTTAGTACTTTTGAAAAATCCATCTGTAAATGTCAAGCTGGACACCGAGAAAATGACTCAAGGATGTTGACTAGTTTTGAAACCTCTGATCCAAGTGACTTACTTGGATGTCAAATCATTCTGCAAAATGCAGCGTTGTTTTAACAGCATATTTACTTGTGCTGCTGTGCCTTTAAATATAGCCTTTTTGTTTTAAACAAAAAAAATGCTGAGGCTTTAGAGATAAGTCACAACTATGGTACAGACCTGCTGGACATCTTTGATGTCATGGTATAATCTTCTGTTATTTCAGCTTGAATTTGTTAAATACAAAAAGCAGTAACAAAGTTTAAGCTATATGCCCCTAGAAGAAAAGAGAGTGACATTTCCAGGGGTCCACATGAGTGCGGAGTAGACAACCAAACACAAAATGTAATGCTGGCAAGTGATATTACTGGTGTATCACTTTGTCATTGTGGTTTGTGTTACAGTGAGCAAAATAAGATTTTGGACTGCTAGTCCTCTTTCTCAGTTCCTCTACTCAGCTACACAGCAAAGGACTGAAATAGTACTTACATAGGACTTGGGCAGGAACAGATCTTTAAGCACTTGTAGGACACCCAGTGCATATTTGTTTTGAATTTGTATAGGTGGGTGAGAAACAGGTCAGGTGAATCAGGGGATTGAGGCTGTATTCTTTGTCCTTCTGTAACCTTTAGCCCATGTAAGAAGATGGTTAGTTATGTATCAGAGGGGAAAAAACAAGTATTTGTGCCAAATGTGATTTCTGAAGAGCTGGTCTGTGTTTGCTGAAATGTCCTAGAACTAAACTCTCACCTGAGTCAGGAAGCAGGTGCTTGGAGAATTCCTGCCAGAGGGGATGGTTTGTAGCAGTTGAAAACATCCACAAAGAATCTAATAAATTGAGTAGGGGTCTTACTATTGCTTCACATGAAACTTAGGGTTCCTGTATTTAGTGGCTTTTAATTTGGACTTGAGGTTTAGTGCTGTGGGCTTCCTGTACTGAAACTTCAGGAGGGATTCACAAGACCACTCAAATCCTGCACAGCCCTTGACATTACTTCTGCATCTCACCCTCTCTCACACTGTTCTTTGGATGATGTTTCTTTGTCGTCCACATCTATACTTCAGCTAGGTGTTGCTTCAGTACCCTGGCTGATGCCCCTTGGATTTTCATGAGAGAAGTACAGTAGTCAAGGGATGTGACAGGTGGTGGATAACACTGGAGGTCTGAGCAGCCCTCCCAGTGAAGAGCACTGATGATGCCATCCCAGAAAGCTGGGCATCTTTTGTGATGACTTCAGGGTGGACTAAATTTACACAGAAGCATTTATACTATTCTCTGCAAAGCGTAGTAATACATGATGTACTGAAATTTGGGTCTTTTGTCTTTGGAGAATCTTTTTCAATGTGACAAGGATCCAAAAGTCATCACAAAGACCAGCAGGATGTTAGTCTTGAGGTGCAGCTCCTGACTCTGTGTATGGTTTTGAAGCCCCTTCTGATACCTCCAAAATGAACCCTGTCTTATGTAAAGTATTCATAATGTTGAGCTTGCGGTGCAGCAAACTGTGAGAGCTGTCTTTTGGAAGTGTGATACAGTGTCCCTGTCTCTGTTTTCTGGCAATGTTGTTTGTGCTGCTGTGTTAACTGGTTGAGTTGGCAAATTTGATATTGGGGGTATTTCTTTCAAAAGTGCTGAATGTATGATTGTAGCCTCCTCCTCTTTTGTGGCTGCTTTTGCTGCACTTTCCTGTGATAGAAGAGTAGTTGGTTCTGTACGGTTTTTCACTTTCTACCATCTGGCACAGAGAATGGGAGTTGATTTTGGAAGTGCTACTTGTTTGGAAAGCCAAGAAGGTTAAGCCTTCCTGGAAATGCAAACACTCTGGTTTCTAGGTTGGGATAACTGATTATAACTGTTGTTGTTTTTGTCTTCCCAGAGAGACAAGAAGAGAAACTGAAGAATAACAATAGAGATTTGTCAATGGTAAGAGAATTAAAGCCAGTTCCCAACTGCTAAAGATTTCAATCTGCTTTCAACAGAAAGACTTTTTGATCAATTGCCAGACAGTGTCTTTCTCCCCTGAAAGGTCCTCTTGGTTTCTATTGGTTACAAATTTTACTATGACCCACAGAGCTCTCCAGCAATTACTACCTCATGCCTAATGTTAGCTGTTTTGTCTTCGTAGATCTCCAATGTTTTCAAAGTAGAATGAATGTGTTTGACTTCCTCATCAGTTGTCTTCGTAATGATCACCTGCTGATTGATTGTAAAGGTTTCAGGAAGAAACCAAATCCAACCAACCTGTGGAAAATAACCAAGACAGTTTTTGAGTAAATCCCTGCCCCTCCAACCCCCAACCCCTGCCAAGCTATTCTTTGTGTCAGTGGTCCACTCTAAGGCTGCCTTTGTACTTGACTGTTAACAAAACTCCTCTTTGAGAGTTCTCCAGTCACTTGTACACTCTCTTTGGCTCTCTGGGTCATCTTTTTTCCTTCTAGATTCCAGTGATGCTGAACAAAGACAAAGCCTGTTCTCAAGGGTGTGAGCCCATAGTCCCTCAGTGTAGATCTGTTGTTTTAATTATTTCTGCCTGCAGGTTCGGATGAAATCCATGTTTGCCATTGGCTTCTGCTTCACTGCCTTGATGGGAATGTTTAATTCCATGTAAGTATTGAATTTCTGGATTTTTCTTAGGCTTTTCACAGTGAATACATTCTCCATCTGCCCCCTACTTGCTGAAGTGTTGCTGAGACACAGTCCTTCCTGACTTATCTGTATAAATGGTATTTCATTGAAGATGTGGTTGTTGGCCACCATGTGTATGTTCTGCTCAAGAGGGAACACTGCATGTATTTAAATGCAACAAATTGTATTCAATCTAGGCACAATTCCTCTATCCTTTCTGCTTGGGAATATCTTGATAAGGGCAAGTTTGGTAGACATCAGGCAACCAGGTGAGGTTCAACTTCTTTGGCTTTGAGCAAAGAATGCTCTTACAAGCAAAATCACATCAGCTTCCTTTCCATTAGAAATGAGCTGTACTTGTGGAGTCTCTTGTTGCCTCACTTGGGGTGATTACAGTCAAGACAGTAACAGGTCTAGGCATGGTCTATAATCTTCTTTTGTTTTGAAAATTACCTGGGATAAGTGTAGTTTTAAAAAGCACAAAGAAGATAAAAGTCCAAGCTGTTTTGTGTGGTTATAGTCAGCTTTGTTTAAGTCATTCAGAACTTCTAGACTGTTCTTGACTTTTTAACTTGATTTGGTCTTGAAATGTGAACTTTCCATTTGCTGTTAAATCTGAAGATAAGATGGCTGAAGGTTATATGGCTCATATAATCTTTGTGAGGCTGCTTAATATCTGGACAATATACTTGCCCTGCAAATATGAAACTTCTTTCTTGAGAACCGAGACCTTTGGCCTATCTACTGGCAATCCCCAGGATATCGCCAGTTGTTATTTTACTACAGATCTGTGGGTGGACACAGGTGCCCCAGTGTGGTCTCTTTCCCTTTGTTCAGCTTAGTCAGACTTCAGCATCTAGTATTCTCCAGAATGCCATGCAACCGAGTGGAGGAATACAGCACTGAAGTGTTTTAAAAATTGGGTACAGTCTTGAGTCACTGGTGTCTCATTTAACTGCAGCACTGAGTGGGGATGGAGATGCACTGAGTCATGCACAGCCACGACTGGGGGATTTACTGCTCTGCACCTAAAGCCTTCTACTGCTGGCCCAGCTATTTGAGTGCAATACAAACACCAGCACTACCCCGCCCCTAAAACAGACAGAAAAGCAAACTAAAAATCCTCCCCTATTCAGTCTGCTTTCCCAGAGTGGGAAGCGGCAGTTCAGAGTATATTGTGGCTGAAAAGTATTACAGGACTGAGGCTGTGTAGAGCTTTAGGAAGGAATTGATTTTGCTTAAATCCTGTGTGGCACCTTCTTTCATAGATATTAACCTAAAAAATCAGTTCTTTGGTTTATTCTTTAAGACCACCAGTTCACTTGTCTTGTTCCTCATGTGAGTATTCCAGCCCTCAGAGACTGTTGTAAGTCATGGAGATAACATGGAGCTTTTGAGCTTTTTTCCTTTGTCTGCCTCTTTTTTTCAAGGGAATCTAAGCATGAATGTCAGGAGTATCCCAAGGGCTCACAGGTTGTTTGAACCAAAATAGCTTTCTTGCTAATAGCTGAAGCTATTGAATTAAAATCTAAATATTTTTTGTCTTTAGGGGTAGGTTAGTTAAATTTTTGCTCCTGGTATCATTACAAGGTAGCTAGTGCATTTATATCTGAACAGCAGCTTTAGTGGTTGTTCTTGCACTATGGGAAGCTAATAGAATGATTTGATGGAGCTGGTTGTCACTTACATACAATTTGTTGGTACAGCATACAAAGCAGCTCTCAGGAAGAAAATGCTTCAGTTAGGAATTCAGGAGGCTCTTAGCCTACCTCTGGGAGCCAGGTCATTCATGGGGGCTCTGTGGGTGTGGTATGAAAAGGAAAGGGATGGCTGACACCTGCAATGGCTGCAGTTCTGCTTGCTTGCCTTTCCTGTTCTTGAATGAGTTAATTGCTCTCGAGAGACAAAAGGAGCAGGAATTACATGGAAGTAGCACAATGTGCTGCCCTTTGGACAAGTGCTATGCAGACACTGCTGCGGTGTGACTGGGTGCCTCACCTTTGCCAGGTGCCAGCACAGCCCAAATGGAAATGGCTGCAATGTCTGGCTCTTCCTTAGTCTGTCAGTGATAATGGAGTAGCAGGGTGAGCTACGCTGGAAGGATACCATAGAATCATAGAATAGTTTGGGCTGGAAGGGACCTTAAAGATCATCGAGTTCCACCCCCCCTGCCATTGGCAGGGACACCTCCCACTAGATCAGGCTGCCCAGTGCCTTGTCCAGCCTAGTCTTGGACACCTCCAGAGAGGGGGCATCCACAACCTCTCTGGGCAACCTGTTCCAGTGTTTCACCACCCTCACTGTAAAGAATTTCTTTCTTAAGTCTAAACCTACCCCCCTCCAATTTCCATGCGTTGTCCTCCCATCCGATATTATGTTAAAAATTCCTTCCCCTGCCTTTCTGTAGGATACCTAGGTGTCGAGAGTGCTGCTTTAAACCTGAAGAACAGAATGCTATACTATGACTCTTGTGACTTAAAAAGTAGGCTAGGCAGCAAAATCTGAGTGGTAGTGGCCTCCAAGAAGGTTGGTTTTTTTCTTGGAGGAGGAATTAGTTTCTGTGTGTCTTAGTTTTCTCTGATGTGATCAGTTCACTGTCTTACTCTGGTTATTTGTGTGTTTCAAAACCCCTCAATGATAACTGTGAAAACCTGCTGAATTTAAAAGCAGATACTTCTGGGTGCTGCTGCTGAAGTACTTGACACACTCTCACAGCAGGAATAACGCAGAATTTTAAGCCACTGGGGGATGTTACAGGGAGATAAACATCCTTTCCTAGCTCTTTTGCCAAACTGCCTGTGAGATGTAAACAAAGTTGGCGTGTATTTGAGCTGTAGCTGTGTGAATGCATCTCCACAGGAAAGAACGCTCATTTAGGATCTCTTGAAACAAGAAACACCTGTTAGAAAATCAGCACATGCAGAGAGAAAATAACATTTAAATGTGCACACACTGATGAGGCATCGTGCACGCTTACTTCAGAAGGTTGGGTCAACTGTCTGGGTTGGGAAAAATTCTTTGCAAACTGGCCAGAATTCACACTCTGCCTGATAGCCTGGAATGTAGACCTGGAGGAGTTCCAGGGGCAGGACAGGCCACTTGGAATCATTATGCCTCTGCACTGCCTTCATCTTCAGTGCTAATACAAGGAAGGCTATTGGTATTAAAAACCATTCTGTTAATGTCTTGCTTATTCTTCTCAGAACTAGAAGGATACATAATTGCTCTAGGAAAAGAAACAGTGTCTTTGTAAAATGCTCTTTTATAAAAGCATAGAGTTTATTTTCTTGCATTCACTGAAGTACAGCAGAGTGATAGTCACTCATCTTTTATTCAAGTGCTGACTGTGTTGCTGTGTTCTAGGAAGTTACCTGCTGAATCTGACTTGTAAATAAAATGCAGTGGTCAACTTGAAAACGCTGACCAAATGCTTATAAACCAGAGGTCTGTATAGTCACTTAAATCTCTGTTAAACACTTTGTAACAGAACTGTGACTATCTAGGCCCCTCCATGTAGTGTATGTAGAGGTGGGCAGAAGGAGGCAGCATGGCCTTTTAGCCTTAAGTGTGACCTGTTGAACATGCTCAGTTCTTTCTGTAGCTGAAGACTCTTGTACTGTCCCCAGTTGTAATCTAGTGCTCTCTTTTCCAGATTTGATGGCAGAGTGGTGGCAAAGCTTCCATTTATCCCCCTCTCATACATCCAAGGTCTCTCCCACCGCAACCTTCTGGGTGAGGATTATACTGACTGCTCCTTCATCTTCCTCTACATTCTCTGCACAATGTCCATCAGACAGGTGAGTATATTGCTGTGTCTCGTGCATGACAGGAGCAGGGAAAGCACATCTCCACCCAGAAAGAGGAATCTGTTGCTCTTGTCCGGTTTTACATGTATCATCTTTGATCTGTTTGTGATGTTAGTCCCCATGCTTCATACTGAAAGATTTCAGATTTGGATCACAGCAACAGCCACTATCCTGGGCTGGTATGGGAGACGTGACTGGAGACTTGCACCATGGTGCTAGGGCAAAAATTGATTCCTTCCTCCTATGTGTGTGTCTGATAACTTGGTGGATTTCCATACCAAGAGACTGTGTATCAGAAGCTGATCTAAGTACTGTTTCTTAGTAATGATAAGTGAAAAAGGAAGTGTAGCATCTTCAGGGGAAACTTTCCTAGTTGCTTGAGGTTCCACAAAATTTAAATTAGTCCATAGATTTGCTAGAAAAGTGAGAAAAGAGTTAAACTGGTTTTTTTACTTTTATTTTTCAGAGTCTCAAGAATTCTTCCTTTTTGGTGCAAAGTCTCTTTCAGTGTTGGGGATGTGACACAGAAAGGGGTCTGGTATAATAAGCCCAGAGCAGATTATTTGTAGCTCTTCATCAAATCTACTTAGTCCCATCTTTTCCAAAGAAAAGCATCAGTAAGGATAAGGGTAGTGCCTGCTCAGGGAGGTTCACTAGCAGCTTATGTGGCAGAATGGCTGGTGAGAACAAGCAAGTCTTCTGAGTGCAACCAGAAGTTCACCTAGTTTTACAAATTTACCCAGAGATTGGGGGGATAGGTTAGTAGCCTCTGGGGTCTGAATGAATACTACCATTGCAGCTAGCTGCAAATGAGCTCTTCCAGTGTATTTGTATTTCATTTTTCTTTGAATTCCTGAGTTTTTGCTGCTTTTCTTCTTGATCGACTTCTTGCTTTTCCTCAGGGAGTGCTGTGGGACTTTGAAAGACTTAACATGCCACTTCCCTATGGAGATCTACTTTATGCCAGCTGCTGTCACAAGTTTGTATGAGCTTGATGGAGCAGTTTAATAAGAGGGAGTTCCTTTAGTCATGAGGTGAATTTCTAGTGAATTGAATTCTCTGAAGTCCGCTGAATTGAATGCTTTTACTAAAATGTGGCTGTGACAACAGATAATGAGCTGTAATAGTAATAAGTTATGTTAGAAGAGGTAACCTAGAGGTCATTGGGCTGACTCCTTACTCCAGGCAGGGCCAAAGTCCAAGACCTTCCTTATGGTGGTTGCTGCGAGACAAATCTTGTTCCACTTCCCCATAACTGGAGCAGTGTAGGCTGCTCTGAAAGAAATGAGACCTTTTTAGCTCTTTGCTTTGTCTTCCTGAGATCATAGAATGGTTTGAGTTGGAAGTGATGTCAAAGATCATCTAGTTCCAACTCCCTGCTCTGGTGGGGGTGTCTTCAACCAGCCCAGGTTGCTCAAAGCCCCATCCAGGCTGGCCTTGAATTCCCTCAGTGATGAGGCAGCCACAGCTTCTCTGGGTGGCCTGTTCCTTCAGGCATTCTTGACTGATGCTGTTCTGTTAACATGGAAAATACCTTTTTTGTTTTTGGTTTTGTATAATAATGAGCGGCATTAGAAAGTCAGCTAGCCTTTTCTGTACCCACTGAGCTGACTGGGGAATTCCCTTGCTGAAAAATCCCCTGTGGATGTTTTGTTGGGCTTTTTTTTTTTTGGTCCAAAAATGTAATTCCTGTGGTTACTTCAGGTCCTAGTCATTTTCTGATGTTTGCTGCTGTGAAATCAGTGTCTGGCATGAACTGAGTGGTGGTCCAGTCTAGTTCTGGGCTGAGATGCTGAGCTGTTTGCAGAGGGTTGGGCTTTCAAGAGATAGTCCAGGAAAAAAGTTGACCTTGTGCTTGAGAGTTGGTGCTGATGGCCTCATTGAGGACTTTATTGCTTTGGAAAAAGGGTATTTTTGCTGCCAAGTGTTAGATAAGTCTTCACAGTGCTGCCTTATCTATAAGATTATGATTAACTGTACCTGCAGCTCTCCATCTGTTAGGCAGCTGGGTTTCTTCCTTCTTGCTACATTTAGGGAATGGCAGAAACCAGCCAGGTTAATTTATGGAATAGCTAGGAAACAAAGCTGTGATTGCTGGCATCCTGCTCTGGGCTTTGTTGCTCTTTGAAGGAACTTAGGTGATAGGACGTTGAAAAGCTGTGAGAGGCCAGGAGAGAGGGGAAGAAAGTAATTAAGAGCTTAAAATGGTGCCAAAAACTTGCTTTCTGTGTTTTTCAGTGACCTTGGAGGTGAAAGCTTTGTGACCCTTTGTGTTTCACTGTGTGTAAAAGGGGAAATCTCACCAGGTCAGCTTTCCAACAGCTGTTTGCCCAAGGAAGGAGAACTGGTGCGAGGGTTAGTGTCCAGCTTGATGCAGCCTACACAAGAGAAGGAGCAGAAGTTAATCAAAAAGTCTGGGAACATGTTGTTAACAAACAAAAGAGATTCCACAGACAGGTATAATGTCTAGGGATCAAAGGCAGGGAACAGAGATATAAAGGTAGAGGAGCTATTGTGTGTGAGAAAAGTGGCCTGGAGGGAAATGCAGGGAGGACTTGAGGATGAGGAGAAGTATTGGAGTGTGACTGACTTTAGTGGGATGGGCAGCAGCAGCATCAGGTAGTCTCTTCACACGGTCCTCAAGTGATAAACTCTTCAAACACCGACAGGGAAGCTTGCTGCCTGTGACCTGGCCAGCATCTCCCAAAATAGTCATCTCACAGTGAGTAACTTCCTTTGCACTGTTCCCAGCTCTCCGTGGCACGTAAATCCTGTCCCCTAGTTCCTCCTGCCTTCCTGTTTGGAGAGGGGAGGGTTGCTGGGAGAGGCCTTCCAAGAGTCCTTGAGCTGTTGGGTTTCAGCTGGGAAAGTCTGCTGCTGGGCTGGGCGGGAGGCGAAATGTCAGGGTTACATCCTTTGTCCTCGCTTCTGTTTCTCAGCTCCCAGCCTTCACCTGTGCTGTTTGTGAAGAGGAACATGCTGTTGTTCCTCAGGCATTTGCTGGTCTTCATTTCCTTTTCACACGTGCCTGTACTGTAGATTAGGCTGCTTCTCTCCGAAATGCGTTCCCCACGGGAAGGGGAACCAGCAATTACTCCTACTGGTAGGAATGCACTTTCCCACATGGGCTTATTTTGGGGTGAAGAACCCCTTGCTGCCTTGTCTTTGATGCTACTCCTGGGTTTGAAGACAAAAGCAGTGCTCCTGCCCTCCCTGCCATCATTTGAGAGTTTGGAAGACCTCAGATGACCAATTTTAATCCTGAAGTCTTAGTCTTCCCTCACAGCTTATGAAGGTGATGGTCTTTTTTGTGTTGGAAGTAGACTCTGCAGGCTTCCTCCTGCAACGTGGCAAACAGCAGACAGGCCAGGTTTCCAGTGGCCCTGGCCCCGGTGCTGCTGTTTCCAGCTGTGTGGATTTCAGGATTGCTGTCCAGCAGAATGTGATCCGCAGCTAGTGCAGGGGTGTGTGTGTGTGTGTGTGTGTGTGTGAGCTGCCCTTCCCAGCAAAGAGGGGACTCCAGTGGAAGGGTAATGATGGAGCATGACTGTAGTCTTGAATCCATAGACAGAAAAGCTGTCATCTTTTTTCCTCTTGGAAATGTTGTAGCAGGTGGAGTAAACTTTAACAAGGCAGTTCTTTCGTGATACTTAAAGGAGCTCTCATGTATATTCAGGTCCTGCTATTAAAAGCTGGATGCTCTGCTCTACTGGTGACCCAGTACAAAACTGGAAAGATCCTGGGACCTGCCTGGTGCTGACTCTGCAGCACCCTCTGGTGTTGCTGAATGTGTCCATCAGCTCCCGTTTTCTTCCTTCTGTCCATTTCTTGACTAAGGGAGCTCTGAGTAGAGGATCCACACGAAGAAGTTTTACTCTCATGTATATTCAGGTCCTATGTATCAGACAGTGGGTTATGTATGTAGGTCATGAACTAAAGCTGATGTAATTCCTTTTGAAGTGTTATACTTTCATGCTTGAGCGTGGGCTAAACTCTTCCTTACCACAGTCTTCATTTGAAATGAATTTCAGTTATTTTTTTAACTTAGCTTGTGTAGGATTAGGAAGCACTTTGTGCCTTCTGGTTTTGTTCTTCCGTGATCAAAAAGTTCAAGAACTCTATTCTTGCTCTGATCTATCCTGACATATTTTGGAGAGGATGCTTAGGTTTGAAGAGAATCTTTCTCTTACCTTTTGTTGCCTCGATAACCAGCAGTCAGGTGGTGACATTAGGGGGCAGATATGTTTTCCCTCATGTCAGGTGTCCTTATTTTGCCAGCAGTGCATGAGCAGCACCTTGAGCTGTTGTTACCTCTAGTGAGGAATGAAATGGAAATATATGGTGGCTCTTCATAGCTGTGCTGTTGTAAAATATTAAAAGAGCTCCACAAAAATCAAGAGCAACATCAATATTCTAAATACTGTGCTGTGAGATTTTTTTTTCTAGCTGATGCCTGGCTCTGCTGCTTAATTCTATGTTGGTTAGTTATTTTCTACTGAAACCTGCTGCTCAGGTGCAAATGAGGTAATTTCAGTAAGGCTTGATTTTTTGCTACATATGTACTGTTATGTTGCATGTCTCCACTCAGCCATTGTTCCCTTTACATCTCCAGCACTGGTATTCATTCTGTGTCTAAGCTCCTAGTTTGAATTTGGCACATGCTCTGGTTGCCATGCAGCTGACCCAAATTCCATCTGCAGTGAGATGGAGTCTTCCTAGAGCACTTCTGCTAAGAGTACAGGCTGAGAGAGTTTTGGCTGCTCAGCCTGAAGAAGAGATGTCTCCAGGGAGACCATGTAGCAGCCTACCAGTACCTGAAGGGGCTACAGGAAAGCTGGAGGGACTATTTGCCAGGGCATGGAGTGAAAAGGCAAGAGATGATGGTTTTAAACTAGAGTAGTGCAGATTAGATTAGATATTAGGAAGAAGGTCTTCACTGTGAGGCTGGTGAGACACTGGCACAGATTGCTCAGAGAGGTGGTGGAGACCCCATCCCTGGAGACATTCAAGACCAGGCTTGATGAAGCTCTGAGCAACCTGATCTAGTGCAGGATGTCCCTGCTCCCTGCAGGGAGTTGGACTAGATGGCCTTTGAAGGTCCCATCCAACTCAATGCTTGCTATGATTCCTCATCAGCATGTGGACCTTTGTACTATGATGGCCATCATCAATGGCTGCATCTGGAAATTGAGAAAACTGAGGGGTGAGAAGGTTCTACAAGTAAGCAGATGTTAGGAACCTACCACTGTGTGAAATTACTAAGATAACTGTTGTAGACTGAATTTTAAGCTAATCCATGTGCTGTGTGATGAGTAGTTGGAGGTGGAAAATAAGCCTCAACTGGACAGATTTTTTTCTGAGGTGGGAGAAAGTGGCACAGCTCCAATTGTCACCATTGTAGATGATTGTCTTGCAAGCTTTTTTTGAATGGTTGGATAGACATCCAGTAGCTGAAAAGGGTGAGAACTTAAAATCCGTTGTAAAGGGGTGAGAAAAATTCTCAGTTTTCCTCATTCTTCTCTGTATCATCCTATCCTGACACTACCCTACTCTTTTCTTTTCCAGAACATCCAGAAGATGCTGGGTCTTGCTCCTTCCCGGGCTGCCACCAAGCAAGCAGGTGGCTTCCTTGGCCCACCACCGCAGGCAGGGAAGTTCTCCTAAAGCGCAGCCAACACCTTTCCACGCGTGGATTGTTCCTACCAGCTCATTCGAACAAGGACATTCTCGAAAGATGACACTTTAACCTTTTCGGTTTCTCAGAAATAAATGGCATGGGCATGTTGATTTAAGATGTCTCCTCCGAGTCGCTAGGGGGTGATGTAGTGGGGGGGATGGCATGGGGCCCCGCGACCCNCAATCGGGACGAACGGCTGCTCTCCGGATGCTGGCACGGTCGCGGTTGCCAAATCTCTTTCCCCGACTCTGCGCTTTCCGCCTCAGCTTCGCCATGAGCAGCGCAACCGGCACCTTCACCAGCCAGCAGCCCCTCAACTACCGGGCGGGGGTCCGCGTTCAGCCCGCTGATGGTGGGCAGGCCGAGGAGGTGTATGAGCCGGCCACAGGTACTGCCTTTGGGTAGGAGATCCCCCTTCCGTCTCTGTTGGCTCTCTTCGGGTTTTTCCTGGTTGCCCACCCTCAGCCGGTCGCCCAATGGCCGTGGTGATTCGGTGGCTGCGTTTTTCCTCCCAGAGTGCAGGTCCATGGCCCAGCTTCATAGCAGAAATCAGCTCTTGACACGCAGTAACACACAAAAAAAGAATGGCACCTGATCTTGACAAACATTTCCATTATAAAAAATTTTCGAGGTACTTCAGTTACATTGGAATTTTTTAACCAGGCAGTGTTTAACTGTGCTGAGGAATGTGTAACAGTCTCGGAGCTGTTGGTTGAAGTATAACAAACTGTAGTGGGGAACTGTAACTGAGGAATTTTGGAGCAATTAGAGCTAATTAATAACTAGGAGTGGAGAATGGCATCACTTAGGATTCAGAGGAGCTGAACTGCAGCATGTCTTCTACAGCTAGTTACAAGTCAGTGGGAACCATACCATGAAGTAGCTTGGTATAGGTGGTTGGACTGAAGTCTTTGGGGTTGGATGCAAGATAAACAGTGGGGGTTTTGTCAGATTTCCATCTTATTTCCTGTTTAAAATGTGCCCAGGTCGTGTGATATGCAAACTGCTCTGCTCTGGGGAGAAGGAGGTTGATCTGGCTGTGCAGAGTGCAAAAGCTGCCTTTAAAATATGGAGTCAGATGTCTGGCATGGAGCGGAGCAGGGTGCTGCTGGAGGCTGCCAGAATTATTCGGGTACGTTGTGGGAGCTCCCCTCCTGTTTTGGTGGGGGGGAGTGGTTGTGTCTCTGAGGTTTGTTCTGGGTTAATGTGGACTTGCAGAGCTCCAGGAGGAGCACAGGTGTTAAATTCACCTTTGCCCAGAAAAAAAAGACAGTTGGTTTACTTGGGTCAGGCTTTGGTCTTATCACTCTGTTCAAGGCCAGTGTGTATCTTCTCTGTTTAATTCTGCAAGGAGATATGTTCAAAGCTGTCCAGTTGAAGTCTTGCAGGGTTCATATTTCTTTTCACAGCTCCAAACATTAAGCTTCACTGCAGTGATTTCAAAGCTGAAGTTGCGTAACTGTAGCATTGTTGAACTCTCAGCTTGTTGGGCAGTGTTCCCACGTGACTGGAGTGTCTTCTTTTAGCAATAAAAGAATGTAGAAATGTGGGGTTTTATCTCAGACACCAGATAATAGGAATGGGAGAGAGAGGATACAAATCAGCTTTATCACAAAAAACTTTGGAGATAAGATGTTTTTTGACACCAGAGTTCATCCGTGTCACAGCATGAGTCTGTAAGAAACCTGACCTTCTTTTCCCAGGGAGTTTGTGTTGAGAAAATGGTTTTCTTTCTGACAAAGTTCTGTTTTTGCCAGACTTCTGCAGCAGGGCAATATTCCTATGTGGGAGATGGTGTGTGAAAGGGTGCTTCCCAGCTATGTTGCTTTGGCTACAGGATCCATTTTGAACTCTATTTCTTGTTCTTCCATCTTGAGTTCTGTGAGTTCTGATCATTGTTTGCCAGCTGGCTTCTAAGTTCAAGTTTGCTCATCTTTTAGATAAACAGAGATGTTATGCAAGACTGGACAAGCACTGAACTCCAGTGGCTGTCTGTGTGACATTGCCCCGTGGTCAGTTGCCGCCAGGGAAACTGTGAAATAGCAGTTGGGGCTGGAATTCTTGGAGATGAGTTTCTCACTGCAGAGATTGCTTACGGATAACAGCCTTGATTGGGAGTTGCATGCTTGAGAAGCATCTCTTCTACAGCTTCTCTAACACGCTGTCGCTGTCCTGTGCCTCTCACAGGAGCAAAGAGATGAAATTGCCACCTTGGAAACCATCAACAATGGGAAATCCATCTTTGAAGCCAGGGTGGACATTGACATATCCTGGCAGTGCCTGGAGTATTACGCAGGACTGGCAGGATCTCTAGCTGGTGAGAATGTTACTGGAGTTTGCTCTTTCACTCTGCTGCTTTCATTCTCTGCTAATTACCATGGCATGAGTTGTCTGTTTCTCTGAAAGAGTAACTGTTTCTTTTTCTGAAGATCTTGGGAGAATTTTCAGAGGTCTCTACCTTGTGCTGCGCTGCTCTGTGGGCACTTAAGCAACCTTCTGTGAACTTTCTGGTGTAAATGTCTCGTGTTCCCAGTCAAAGCAAGTTCTAGCCCCTGAACCTCTGGTAAAAGAGGAGCTTTGCTTTTCTCTACCTTCTGAATATTTTCTTCTTTGCAGGTGAACACGTCCAGCTTCCTGGAGGATCCTTTGGGTACACTCGGAGAGAGCCCCTCGGGGTGTGTGTTGGGATTGGAGCCTGGAATTACCCTTTCCAGATTGCCTGCTGGAAGTCGGCCCCAGCCTTGGCCTGTGGTAATGGCTCATGCAAGCATCTCTCTGAAGCCAAATGATCCTGTGGGGGAGAGTAATTTATGGGGTTAAGTCTAGGATCACCTTGAAGGAAGTGCTGAAGAATTATCGGAACCTTCAGATTTTACAGAAAGGGAAAGGAAAGAGAAGTTGGTTGATTTTTATTTTTTTTTTTTGTTATTTTCACTGAAGTAGGCTGGCTGTTAACCCCACCTTGCCTCTGTCTGGGTTCTCCTAGGCAATGCGATGGTCTTCAAGCCCTCTCCTTTCACCCCTGTTTCGGTGGTGAGGTTGGCAGAGATCTTCACAGAGGCTGGTGTGCCTAAGGGACTCTTCAACGTGGTGCAGGGAGGAGCAGCCACAGGCCAGTTCCTCTGTCATCACCCAGATGTGGCCAAAGTTTCTTTCACTGGCAGTGTGCCAACTGGCATCAAGGTACAAGGACCTTCTCATTCAGGGACATGAGAAATCTCTCGTGCCAGCTTTCCTCTAGTGCTGTGGATGTTGATACCTCCTTGAGCTTTTTTGTGTATGGGGCTTGTAAAGATGGGATATGAGTTGGCATTTCTTGGGTCTGAGCAAGGAGCTTGTATGTGTAGTGTTATACCCAGGCTCCAGGTAGCCCAATGGGCATGAGCTTGGATACTTGGTCCTTGCTTGTCATTTGTTTGGCTCCTGATTGTAGTGAAGTATCTGACATGGTGGAGTGGGTATCTACGTGGGGGGCAAGGTACGTAAAATAGAGCAGCACTGGGAAATGTGTGGGCAATTCTGGCAGTAATAGTTCAGTTTAGGTGTGTGTAACCTATAGTCTTTAAGCAAGGGGTTAATTTCTGAATATTTCTTACCCTCAATTTATTATTCAGGAAATGAAGATGTTCTACAAAGACTTCTAAAATTCTGATTTGAAAAAGCAGAAATGTCACCCCTTGAATTCTTCTTATGTGTGTGTATCTGCACAGGGTGTGCACACAGGGTGCAGTGACACAGATGCCATTACAGATGTCCTCAGCTTTTGCTCAGCATAAAACTTCCTCCACATGACTCAAGGTTTTGTGGATTTTTATTTTTAAAAATATGAACTCCAGACTCTCTGATGCTGTCCCCAGTGTGCATTAAATGCATCTAGGAAATCCACCTTGCCCTTGCTCGTGTTGCTTCTCTAATTAAAGGGCCCTTTAGAAGCTCTCCTCTTGGGTGTCTCTTATCTCCTCCTACCGGCCTCCTGTTACCCGTGGGTCACTTGTCTCTTCTGTGCTTGTTTCCCTCAGATCATGGAGATGGCGGCAAAAGGGATCAAACCAGTCACCCTGGAGTTGGGGGGCAAATCCCCCCTTATCATCTTTTCAGACTGTGTCTTGGAGAATGCTGTGAATGGAGCCCTCATGGCCAACTTCCTTACACAGGGCGAGGTGTGTGTCTGCAGGGCAGGAGGAGCCATTACTGTGGTAGGGTAGTTTGAGAACCAGGTAGCAGAGCCAGCCTGTGACCTTGTGTGATGAGGAATGACCTTGCAGAAGCCAGTGTAGGGCATCCCAGCAAAGCATGCATTTGCCAACATCCTGTTCTTCCCAAAAGTGTGAGCTCTTTAGCTCAGAATGGCTGCTCTTGTGCCTTGGACTCCAATCCAGTACACAGAGTGCTGGTTTCCTCTGAAGGGGCAGCAGGTTCCTGTATGGGATGCTGAGCCACAGCACTGTAGAGGATCTGTCTGTCAGAAATTTGAGATCTCCACACATACTGCAGGTTCTGTGTAGTTCTGCTGGCGAATAGTCTTGCCGAGCTCATCTCTAGGAACTGAAAAGTCATCTCAAGTTCTCTACTTCTGACATGACGTGTGTTTGCCACGTGGTGGCATGAGCACCACTGTGTTCAGCGTGAGCTGTTCATTGCAGTCAGGAGCAGCACGGTGATCTGCTCTTTGTTCCTGGGGATGAGTGCCTGTTTTAGCAGCTGTGGAGGGGTTTTTCTGATAGTCTTTGTAAGAGAACCCAGCAGGAGAGGGCTGCAGAGTGCTGTGTGGCTCGTTCCGAGCACTCTGCTCTGTATCCCAGGTATGCTGCAATGGCACCCGGGTGTTTGTGGAAAGGAAGATACTGGATGCCTTCACAAAAGAGGTGGTGAAACGCACACAGAAGATCAAAGTTGGAGACCCACTTCTGGAAGACACACGAATGGGAGCTCTCATCAACCGGCCCCACCTGGATCGTGTCCAGGGCTTTATCAAGCAGGCAAAGGAGCAGGTGAGATTGTTGTGCTGCCTGAAATGTCTCTCTTGTTAAGTCAGTTGTGCAGCTGCTTTCCTGACCTGTGCCTTCCCAGTAAAACTGGCCTTTTGTAGTGGTTGAATTACTTGATAGGTGTCTGGAGTTACTAGATTAAGTGACCCATTTTATTTCTGTAAATCAGCAGTGAAGGTTGTGGCTTTTCATACTGTGATAATGACAAGTTTTAGAGTTTGTGAGATACACATTATCACACTTTACACACTGCCAAGCTAGGTAACTCCTGGGCTGGTTCTAAATTGTGGTGACACCTTGTGCACTTCATTATCTCATTTGGGTTCCAGTTTTGTTGGAGAAAGAGCTTACTAAGGATCAGTGGCTGAATTCACAGCCTGTTGGAAACTGTCTTTGCAACAGCAATAACATTTACCTGGGCACTTTGGTTTTTCTCCAAGTTATATTGCAGAGTGTAAAGATGTTTTAGATGTCATTGTTAGATATATGACTAGGTGTAGCAAATTTAGGGATGTACAGGAGCAGGAGAACTGAGTGAAAGACAGGAGAGTTAGATGAGAATTTGGAAACAGGAAGAGGAATGTGGAAGGAGATGTGAAGAAGAAGGGGAGAAATCCTTATATCTGAAGTGGGGTGTTTGATGAAGGAAGGTGTTTCTTGCCAGGTGGAGTACAAAGGTTATCTCACTAATGAGGCAGTTCACATCAGGTAAAGATGTAGGTGTTTCTCTAATGTCAGCTGAGGATCTGCTGCTAGTTGTAGTCACTTGCCTCCAACCTGCACTGGCTCCTGTGGTACTTGCACCCCAAATTAGTATTGTTTGGATTTTTAGGGTGGGTTTTACACCCTGACCTTCATCTATCAGTAAGCAGTCCTGTCTTAGAGAAGACAGTATGGAGGGAACAAGCATAGTTTGTCTGATAGGGCTGTAAACCTATTGGTCAGTCAGAGCTGCAGCAGCTGAGTGGGAGGCCCCTGGCCATGTCTGCCTACCTTCTTGACTCTTTTTCAGGGGGCAAAAGTGCTGTGTGGTGGGGACTTGTATGTGCCAGATGACCCAAAGCTGAAGAATGGCTACTACATGCAGCCCTGCGTGCTGGGTATGATCCTTTCTGTTCATGAGACTGCAGTCTTCTACACGGATGCAGCTGAGTTACTTCTAGAGAAGGCCACATTCAGCATAACATGTGCCTCTGTGCACTGTCACAGTGGCCATGCACTGGGATGTGTGTGCTAGAGAGAGCTGAGGCATCTAGGAACTGCATCCTGGGAAATCCTAGCTGTTAGAGGGTCTGACAGGATGTGGGAGGGACTTGCCCCTCTGCCAGGCTACTGGGGAGGCTGTGCCATGCCGAGTGCTGTCGGGAGGGCTGTGTGGGTTGCTGAATGCACAGGCTGTTCTGATAAGTCTTCTGAAGCACATTTGCTTGGCTTTGCTTCCAGGGAACTGCACAGATGACATGACCTGTGTGAAGGAAGAGATCTTTGGGCCTGTCATGTCCATTCTGCCATTTGACACGGAGGAGGAGGTTGTAGAGAGAGCCAACAATACCAAATTTGGCCTGGCTGGTGGTGTCTTCACCAGGTATGAGGAGATGGTGTGGCTGGTGTGGAAAGGATCTAGGGGAGGGGAGAAGAGAAATAATGCAGTAACTTGATGCTTCTCTTGTGATGCCTGACATGGGTGTGGATATTCTTCTCCAGAAAAGCTGGAGCAAGAGATTACCAACAGGCAATTTTGTACATGGCTGTGCATCTCCTAATTTTTCCTGAAGGGCTAGGTGGGCCTGGTTGTCTCTCAAACTCCTTCCAGCCTGTGCTTGGCCTGCTGCCTTCCTGCATTTGCAGGAGATGTGTACCAGCAGCCTGCCGTGCTACTGGAACCATGCAAAGATGGCTCTTGACCACTTGCCGCGTCTGCTTTGCTGGTGTCCTTGTCCTGCCCTCTCTAATCAAATGCTGTTTTGAGTGTCCTTAGGAATAGGTGCAGGCAAAACATAGGGCAGGTTGGTCTCCAAAACCCATTGACTTTCTGGCCTTTCTGTAGTGGGATGTCAGCTGGCAGAGTTGGAATGCTCCGAATAAGGATCCATCTGAATTGCCCTTTTCCTGCAGGGATATTCAGAAGGCTCACAGGGTAGTGGCTGCTCTCAAGGCTGGGATGTGCTTCATTAACAACTACAACATCAGCCCTGTGGAGCTGCCTTTTGGAGGATACAAGTATTCAGGTGAGCTCTCAGCCCTCCCACACAAGGGTGAGGATGAGCCTGTTTCTGTGATGGCATTGTGTGAAACTTCTCTTGCTGGGGCAGGGGGGCACTTAGCTGTGCCTCCAAGAAGTGAATTCCACACTGGGACCTGAAAGGGAAGTTGAGGAATGGATTAGAACTTTGTACCAACAAAGCAAGAAGGTGAGCTTTAATACACATGGCCTTGCTTGCAGCTGAGCTTGTCCACTTACTATGGGCTTGATGAGAAGTGCTGCAGTGAGGTGACACTTGCACTTCAGTGTGTGGTTTGTTTTCTCCTTGGTATCACACTGTGCTGGTTCCAGTGTGTGTGGGTGGTACCTGGCACTGCCTGGAGCAATGTTCTCACTTCTGGTTTGTCCCCACAGGATTTGGCAGAGAGAATGGGCGGGCAGCCATTGAGTACTACTCACAGCTGAAGACTGTCTGTGTGGAGATGGGTGATGTGGAATCTGTGTTTTAGTGGCTCTGGGGCCTGCTCGAGGGGAGCATCAGCCAGTTCTTGACTGTCAGCCAGAGATACACATCATGTACTCAGCAATAAAGTGCTCTAAAATTGTAAGTGCCTGGGGGGGAACACTGCGGGAGCAGCATTGGGCCACTCTGTTCCTGCAGGTGGGAGTGTACACACAGGGCTCACTCAGCCTGTGGGCCTGCTCTGTCCTGTCTGGTGGAAGTTGAGAACTTGGAGTAGGAGGCAGCAGTCTGCATTTCAGCAGCAGTTTGTGCAGGTGTTAGCCAACTTGCCAGTGACACACACTTGCTGTGTGCCTTGAACCCCATGGCATTCCACCCTCAGTCAACTCAAGTTTTGTTTTCTTAACAGGTATGACCCTACTCAATACACACAGAATCTCTTGGACAAGTTGACACTCTGTAGCTGTAGGCTCTCTATCGTACTCTGACTACATAACAGCCTTAAGGGTAGGATTTATTCCCTCTAGAACTCTTGTAAACAAAACTTTTGTTTTTTTTCTATCTGTACCTCACTTTCAGAGTGGGACAAAATATTGTGGAATGCTCCCTGAGACAGGCATGGCCCTGAGAATCATCTCCATGCACAGAGTATGGACTACTCAGAGTGGTAGAAAAGCCCATCATGGGATAGAGTGTTGCCTCTCAAGTGAAAGCTAATTGTCTTCCTTCCTGTAGGCCTTCTGTTGTTTTTAAATATGACGAAGCAACAACTTTAAATATTTGCCAGCATCTTTTTTTTAGCAATCAAATAAACTAACTCTGGAGCATCTTATTGCAGACTGACATGAAAAGATGTGTCCAAAAATCAGGTGGCTGTTGTATGAGTTAAACAGGTTGCAAGAAGGTTTTTTGGTCACTAAAATCATAAAAGCTAGGACATCTCTGCCTTATAGGCAGATTTCTGTAGTCTTTATGCAACTAGAGTCGTTCCAGCAGTCTGCAAAAGTTAAGAAAACCCTCTGCAACTTTAAAATAAAAATACACAGCTGATGACTTCATTTTATTGAATGAGAAGGAAAAAAAAAAAAAGGGCAGGAAATAAAAAAGTTCCAATGGAGAGGACAACAAAAATTCTTTAGTTTCTCAGATGGTCATCATTGAGCTCAGTTAGCCCTGGCAGACCCAGCCGAGGTGCTGGCAAGCTGAATACACGCTTGTGCCCATCAGCCCAATCAGTGCAACTGAACCAATGGCCCCTCTCCTTCGGTTCTTTGGCTCTGGAAAAAAGAAGACATGTTGTGTCAGTTCAGCAGCCTATCACTGAAAGACTTTGTCCATCCTGAAAATTAAGGAGGGAACAGGAAGTATAAATCTCAAGGCAGAACAGCTGGGCCCAGTCTGTGCTCTGCCTATGGGTAGAAGCACACTGCAGGGTTAGCAGCCTGGGGGCCTGCACCCTTTTTCTCCACACTGACTGAAAGCTTTATGCTGCTTTAAGTGATTAAGTATCTGTTGCTCATCTTGGTGCCCAGTGTGGCCCAAACCATGACACTCTTTACTGTCAGCTGGAGATAAGATCCCTGAGGCTGCTGCAGACTTGCAGTTTCTAAGCACCTCTGCTGTGGTGCAGTGTGAAGACCCACCTCCTGTGTAGTAGCCATAGGCATAAAGGATTCTCCCAAGGATCCAGGTGATGCCAAGCCCTGTGGCAGCACACTAGAGAGAAAAGAGAAGCATTAAAAGTTTTGGAAACTTGCCACTGGCATGTGCTGAGCTGTTAGAGCAGCCCTGCTTCAAAGGCCAACCCGCTAGGTGACTGGGGGGAGTTTTCTGCAAGAGGAGTCACTTTCATGATATCAGTGCAAAAGCAGCATGTAATGTTCTGCAGAGCCTTGCTGTTTTGCAGCACCTCTCCTCTCAAGATAGAGAAATGGTCCTACAGATGGCAGGTGCTGGACCTCATTTCCCCACCACCCGGTTACCGAGTTAGGCAACATGCTTTGATCCTGGAGGCTGTTGTTGCTCTATTCCAGGCCTCATTCCACTGCCCCCAGGTGTACAGGCTTTTGTTGAGGGCCTTACAAGCTTCTACCTTGCCTCTTAATTTAGAGCTTGCTGCAGCACACCTCTGGTTTGCCAGATTCACCTAGACTGCTTCCTTCCCTCTGCAGAGGATTGTTGAAGGAGCTGCTTTTGACTGTGGATGGCAAAGAACAAGCTACTGTTTCTGGCCTCTCCCATGTGCCTGACTCCTCATGAGTTATCTACATCTTTCAGTTAAAAATAATCCAGGCTTATTTTTTAACTAGTCCTTTGCACACCTTTGGTGGTGGCAGTGAGTTGGAAGATCACTGTGTTCCTCAGCTATTCATATCAGATAAATTCTTTGCAAAAGCACACTTAGAGCTGAAGCAAAGGGTTCCTATTCCCTTCTGAGCTGAGCAGCACTGCTGTAAACCCAGCAGGACTGGACAGACCCTTCCCACTCATGGGCTGTGAATGCTTCTTGTCCCTCAGGGGAAGGAACGGGGTCCAAAGCTGAAGCAGGAGGATTGAGTCTACGAATACTTGTCGTACTCCTGCATGAGGCTGCCTACAACTGCAGTTTCAGAAGAGGCCCAGCTGTGAAGTGTGATGGGACTAGTGAAGCAGCCTGCTGCCTCCAGAGAGGCTGCTCCTCCCAAGCCTTCCCAAGGAAGGGAGCAGCATCACTTACTGGGTGGTAGAATCCACTGGTGCCCAAGAAAAACAGGAAGGCAGGGTAAACTTCCAATCTGAAAACATAAATGAGTCAGTTGTGTTTGTGCTCAAATTGCTCCCAAAGGAAGAACTCTAGAAACACAGAAGATGTTGGCATCCCCTGCTAAAGGCTCTACTGGGCTTGTCAGAAGTCCTGAAGAGACCTGTGCTGGATGCTATAGCTACAGAGAAAGAAAAAAGGGAATCAGAGCCCTCTTCCTGCCTGTGCCTCTCTCCAAGGCCACCCACTTGTTCCATTTTGTGCCACTGCTAAATACAGCTTACCACCACCTAATCCAGAAGTTGTTCTTCACTGATGTGCTGTTCCAGCCTGGTCCACAGTAGCTGGGTTGAGTCAGGCCTCTCCCCAGGGAGCTGTGGGTAGCACAGTGCACCAGCGGCCCCCAGATGGGCAATTCTGGAAACAAGATTTCTAGTGTCTTAAGATCTGCCTGTAGAGGCAGAAAACTGGGGAAAAGGCAGCTGCTTCATGGCCCTCTCTCCTGGTTTGAGGAATAGTGCAGAGCCAGGATGGCCTTACTACTGAGCATCAGGTGGTTGTGAGTTTTCCTCAAGCTTTGAGGCTAATCCTAAGCATGTGGCAGCAGTAGGTCTCCCTCTAGGCCCTGCTTCAAGAGCTCTGTATGTTTTAAGGTAGGCATCTGTAGGTGGTACTCACGTGTTCTGGTGTGCACGCTGGATGCAGTTGAATACTTGCCCATGTTCAGGGTCTGTGCTGTACATGGTTGGATACTGCCAAAGACAAAACCCAGCAGCAAAACATAATAAGCAAGAGCAGCCTGGGCAGGGGAACCCGGTGTTCTGCAGCAGCAGGGAGCAGGCTGTGCCCTGCAGCACCTCTCCTGTGTGCCCAGTGCAGCATGAGCACTCCTGAGTCTGACTTGCATGGGCAGGGTGGAGCCTGTCTCCTGCCCTGTGGCACACAAAAGCTGTGTCGAAATCACTTGCCCCAAGCTTGTTCTGACCTACTGGGGCCAACCTGACTATCCTGGAGGTGGCCCTGCCTTCAACACAAGATAGCCAGGTACCTGGTGACTTCCTTGTTTAAATCCCATCTCTCTGGAGTGGAGTGCAAAGCAGCGTTACTGTGGACATACCCCCACGTCTTCTCTGTGGCAGTGGCCCACCCAGAACAGGCTGTAAGGATGGTGCAGAGCTGAGCCACCAGCCAGAGCTGCCACTTGGCTGCAGAGACCTTGCTCAGTTCGAAATCCAGTGCTCCAGGCACATTTGCTCTAATCCTGAATTAGTGCAGCAGGAACAGGGTCACTCCACCAGGCTCCTGGGGCTGTGCTCATTCCCACCCTTTGCCACTTCCCCGAGTGACCTGGTGACAGAGCTAAGGAGCGTTTGTGCTGGGAGCACAGTGACACAGCAGCCTCCAGAGGCCATCACCTTACTCACAGGCAGGATTGGCAGTCCCCACCCAGTCCACAGCCCTCCACAGATGCTGGGGGAAGGTCATTTAAAAAAGCTGCTTGTGACACAGCTCATGCTCCTCCAGAGCTTAGGAAAACCCTCCTGACACTTGTGTTCTACTGCCCTTTGCTCCCAGTGCTGCCTTCTTTCCAGGGAACAAGGGCTCTGTGTGGTCTCTAGCTCATTTTTCAAACGCAAAGCCTTGTGCTTTCAGCCATCTCAGTTCAGTGTCAAGCCCCAAGCTCTGTCACACTGTCTGGAGAGCCAGAAGGGCACCTCCATCTCTTCTGCATCCCTGTGATGGAATGTCAGCCAGTCTCCTGAAGATAAGGCAGGAGTTGCCTGGCTTTTCTGTGGCATCTCCCACAGACCAGCTCCCACCTTCCCATTCCCACGGCCTCTCACCTCCACATTGTACTTCTTGCGGGCCTTGGCCACTTTAATAGCGAGATGGGTGACCAAGATGAAGCTGGCAGCCCCAGTCAGGATAACGTAGCCATACTCTTTAGAGAGAACAGCCATCTTGGTGCTGTCACAGAAAGAGAGCCAGTTACTATTTTGGGATGTGACAGAAGAAGTAGCAGCTTACAATATAAAGAAGGACACATGGAAATGTTGCCGAGCGTGAAGCCAAGCCCTCTAAGAACAAGAAGGGAGAAATTTGGGAAATTTTTGGTGCCTGATGGTTTTTGAGCAGCACAAGGTCTTAAAATCAGTGAAGTGTTGTTGAGAGGTGGCATCTGGAAGAACCTAGTCCTCTGGCTGAGAGCAGGACTGCAGCCAACAGGTCCCACCAGCTCTGGCTGTATCTGAGTTCAGCAAGTACGTGGACACAGGCTGCTCGGGAGAGGTGGGCACAGACTGATTGTTCACAGCCACTTCCAACCCCAGAGCCAGGGGTCAGGATACAGATACAAAGCACTCCAAAAGAGGTGGTTTTTTTTCCATGAAGTGGAAACACAACTGAGGAACTCCCCAGTGAGGCATGGTGAGGACATAGGCAGTTCTCAAACCCAAAAGCCCAAGCTGTGTGTATATAAGGTAAGTTGGAAACTATAATACAGAGAAAAGAACCCTCGCTCAGAAAATCCCAGTGCTGAAAGGAGCTGGGCTGCAAGAAGGCTCCAGAGAGACCTCAGAGTGGCCTACCAGTACCTGATACAAGAAAGCTGCGAAGGGACTGTTTGCAAGGGCATGGAGCAACAGGACAAGGGACAATGGTTTCAAACTAGAGCAGGGCAGGTTTAGGTTAGACATGAGGGAAGAGGGTGATGAGACACTGAAATGGAGGAGGCCTCATCCCTGGAGTCATTCAAGGCCAGGCTTGATGAGGCTCTGAGCATTAAGAAGAAATGCTGAAAATTTAAAGTGTTCCCACCCAGCAAGGCAGGTTGATGGGTCACCTTTAAATTACCAGATCGGTGGAGAACCCCCACTTGCCCGCAGGACCAGGCTCTTCACCGCAGTAGAACATAATTTGAGGTTTTATCTCAGCAGCAAATAGCTATGAGTCAGAACCGGGGGTTTTATCTCAGTAGCGAGGAGACTGGGCCACAGCAGAGCAATAAGCCGGTGTAGCATAAAGCGCTGCGGGTGTAAAACTTTGCTCCGGTAACCCTCAGCTCACACGGGCGTGCCCGGGATTTCGGGCCCCGCTCCCATCGCAGCCTTCCGCCCCCTTCCGGATTCTGCTGCCTCTTGGCAACCTTGGTCCGTGGCCGCAAGGACTTTGCTGGCAGGTGCGGGGCAGAAAGGCTGCATTTCCATCTTTCAGGAGGTTCTGGAGCATGATACCCCATGGCTGTGGCTGAAGAGCTCCCTGGGGGTGCTTTTAACCCCACAATTAGGGTTCTTATCAAGCATGCCCTGACACTAGAATTACGAGTCGGGAGAGCTGATTAAGTCTCTCCACGTCCGGACACCGGCCGGGCTGCTCGCTGCGAGCTCAGCCCGGCGAACCTCTTGTCCCCCGCCTTCCCGAGGGGGACAGTGGGGAAGTCGGGGGCGGACGTCTAAATCTTTTAGCATCTATCAGGACAATCAGCGTCAAAACGCACCCGCGCCTCCTCTTCTCCTCTCCCCTCCCCTCCCCATCTTCCCCACACCGGGGGTTCCCAGGCCCGCACTCACCGTGCGGCGCGGCGCCCAGCGGCCCAGCTCGCTGCGGGACAGGGACGGGGACACAGACGACGCAGAGACCGAGGAGGAGCGGGACCGGGGCCGGGCCTGCCCGCAGCACCGCCCGCAGGCGGGGCGAGCCGGGGAGCGGGGAGGGGCGGTGGGTGTTCGGAGAGTGCGTGTGACAGTGGTGCGGGGGGGGGTTTGCCGTCACAGTGTCTGCTTGCTGCCTGCGCTCGGGGGGTTGCTAAGGAAGGAGGGGGACGTCCCGCTCGGTAGCTCCGTGTGTGTCCCCCCAAGTCCGCTTCCAGCCATTGCCCCCTAAACATGGATTTCAGCTTTGACTCAGCGCCTACGCTTCCCTGGCTGTGAAACCCAACGGTAACCTGCACCTCAGTGCCCACTTCTGGTTTTCCCTGTTATTTCCCAGACGCGGCCAGTGCAGGGTGAGGAAGCCAGTGTTTCACACCTGGGCAGGAAAGCAGATACTTCCCTGAGCAATTACCACCCTCAGTGATCAGAAGGATCCTGTTTACATCTCCCTTCATTCCGGGCTGTATGGGCAGCCCTGGGATTTCGGCATCGAAACAAAAGCAATTTCCAAGAACACCTTGAGTGTGTAAGCAGTTTTTACATTAAAAAGAAAAAAATTACAGGTTTTGTTATGTGATACAAAACTGGAGCAGCTCTCTAAATGGTCATAAACTAGTGGAAGTGCAAGCGTTCCAGCTGCAAGATGGTGTCTTTTACAGTCACTAGGGTAATGGGGAAGAAAGCAAGATCCCATGGGATCCCAGTCCCATGAAGTTGCACCTCTTTGCTTGCATACCTGCCTTTCCACAGCAGAAAGTTCTTGGATTCCCGTGGTGCTCCAGCAAGTTGTCTAGGCTGGCCCAAATAAGCTCTGCTGGTCTTCCTGTCTGGAGAGGACTTGGTGAACTCCCTGGCTACAGCGGAATGCTGGGGCCTGTCCCGTATCCCAGGTCATGCCTCTCCCAGCCTGTCCCTGTTTTTTCTGTGTTTCACAGTAAAACAGGGATGAAAATGCTTACACTGTGCACACCATTCATTGCTCCTCCTCCTGCTCAATGAATTTTTTGCCAATGTCCCACATCCCAGTGGAAGAAGAAGAACAGAGGCAGAACACCAAGGGAAACTGGAGCACAGAGACTTTTCTTCACTTTCAGTTTTATTTCACATCAAAAAGCTCCCCAAAAACATCAAGAATGGGACATAATGTGTAAAATGGGATAGAAAGGGCCCACAATATATGTTCTAAGTCACTGTGTCTTCTTCCTCCTCCCCCTTTGAAGAATGGATTTCATAGATGACAGCACAGTTGCCAGCCAGCCAGGCTGCCATGGTGCCTGCAAAGAATATGCAGAAGCCAACGAGAGAGAGAAAGATGTAGTCTCGCTTGTAGAGCTGGGTCAGGCAGCTGAAGTGCAGCTGTGCCTCCACTGTTGGCATTTTCAGGGCACGCAGGCCTTCAGGGGTGTAGCAGGTGATGTTGTCGGCATCTGCAGAGGGTAAAGCAGAAGCAAGACTCTCTTGCCTGTGTCTTAACAGTTAACGAAGAGGAGCACTGCCAGAAAAATGATGGAGGACTTCGCTAAACTCCTGAGAAAACCTCTACAGGCTTCACACTTCTATCCCACTGTGGCTTAGTTAAAAGCAGACAGGAAAGCCCTGGCCAAACCACAGTCACCAGGCTGCCAGAATGATTCCTGTGGTGTTGCTTCCACAAGAATATATTGCTTGTTGGATTATGCCACTGCAGCAAACTGCTGTCCCTGCACTGTTCACCTCTGCTGAGTCAGCACTTGGATAAGAATGCATGTATTTGTGTTTCTATTTTAATCTAAAACACCTTCTGAAGTGATGTAACCTAAATAATGAGGCTTGTGTGCATTTAACAGCTAGGAAGGTTTGCATAGGAGGCATAGCATTCCCTCTTCTGTTAGAGAGGAAAGGGAAATTCTTGAGTGATGGATCTAGTTCTACTAAAATCATGCCTGTCTCCCATGGTATTGTGATAGATGTGGTGGTAAAACAGATGCTGCCTTTTCCATCTGAAGTCAGCAGGAAGAAGGAGCTGCCTTTCCCTGAGACAGGCAGGTGTCTGTGATACAGAGTGCTCAGCCTGTCTACATTTACCAGCAGTGTGAAAGCTTCCTGCAGCCTTCACACCAGTGTCAGGAAACCACACCACCTCCTGTAGACTCACCCACAGGACCTTGCCAGGACAGAGGAAAGACCAGTAGAGCAGGGAACTGAAACAGCCTCCTCAGTTTTTCTCCTTTCCCATTTTCCAGAGCAGCATGTGGGGATCTATCCTTGTACCCCAGCCTTTGCTGATATTGCCCTTCTTATTCCTACCCTCCCAAACTATCTGGTTTGAGCTTTGTTCTGCTGTTACAGGGTTCATTGTGTTATCTCCAATCTCACCTTTGAGAACAGTACCTTTTTACACTGTTCAGTATCTGTAACTTGTATGTGGAAAATTAAAAACTACTGTCTGTAGGGGACTTACCACATATAGTAAAACATGGATTTGCCTGTAATTTCCTTCTTTCCTAATACCAAGTTCCATTTGCCCTTCCCTTTTGTCCCTTTGAGGTCTTTTTGTGCCCCTTTCTGGTTTGATTGACAGACTATCTCAAACAATTTTTCTTTTCTTTCTCTTTCTTTTTTTCTTTTTCTCTCTCACTGATGTGTCCTGCATTACCAAACCCAAGCTTTCATTAGTATGTAGTATGTGCTGTGTTCCTTTTCTGTTTGGAAAATTAGATCTCGTGCTGCAGCAGTAGAACAGAGGTTTTCCCTTGGGACCAGTGTTTTCCTGGGAAAGGAAACTGGTGATTACCCTGCCTCATGAGCACCCAGTGTCCATGGCTCACTATGATGGGAAACAGCTGATTTTTGATCCCAGATGATGTAAGGAAAGAAGTCTTGGAGACCTTGTTTTCCAAAGATGGCTTTTATTACAAAGTAAGCTGTGCTGTGCTGCTGCAGCCTATGGGACTCGGTGCTCATCTGATCTGCACACACCTTTCTCAGTTTGGAAAACTTAAAGGAAGAGAGACAATTTGCTCTGGGGTGCTGGAGGAAAGTGGGAACACAATGATCCCAGTCATAAGGATCAGATACTCTTCTGAGCATCATTTGTTCTGTTTCACCCTGACCATGAAGTACCAGTTGGGACCCAAAACAGAGTTCCTATGGGAACAGCAAAATTACTTTCTCTGATTTCTGAGCATTGCGTCACAGCCTGAGATGCAAACGTACCGGCTGTGAGAGCTGAGGAGCACTGTGGCAGCTGAAGGTTGCAGGATTTGTAATTTTTATCAAATTATTCCTGGAGACTCCATCAGTGAGAGATGATAGCAGAAGAATAGCTGCCTGGCTTTCAGTGCTGTTTTGTTTTCAGCACTGAGCGGAATTGCTGTAGAGTTTGCATGAAGGAGGGCTGCCTGCCAGGCAGGGTCTGCAGAAGGAGAACAGCAGGAGGTATTTGAAGTGGAGGGGATTCTGGTGGAGAGCTCGGGGCTGAAGAGACTGCCCCCAGCAGGTCAGAAGGGAAGCATTTCCACAAAATGCAGGGGTTTAACTGACAGTTACAGACATGCAGCAGCACCAAGCCATCAGAACAGAAGGAAATTCAGAGTAGAAGTTTTTCGGATGCAGATCTCCCCAGGGCTGTGTTGGGTTCTTCCATCTTGGCACTGTGAACATGGGGTGCTGTGACTCACAGGCACCGGGACACTAGCTGAAGCCAGGTGTTTTAGGGGAACAGTGATGTCCTATCTACAGGCTACACTTCTCTGACTTGTCAGCAATGTGACTTTCTATGGGTGGAGTGCGTGTAACCTGACTGCACCAGTATGTGTTGTGTGGGGCACAAAGTGACATGCAGTGGCACAGACCCCTGAGTTGAAGTTCTGTTAAAGAGAAGAGAAGGCCCTCTCCATTCCACACAGATCTGCAGGAGCAGGGAGGAGAGAGGTCCTGCTCACACAGCCCTCACCTGGAAAATGAACGTTGCTCTCTGTCATCCAGGTGATGAAGTCCAGAAAGGAGCAGTTGCAGTGCCATGGGTTATCGCTGAGCCCCAGAAACCTCAGGTTGGGCAGGTCCTGGACAGTACTGGTGTCCAGGAATGTTAAGCCTGTCCGGCTGATGTCCAGGTGCCTCAGCCAGGTATTGTTGGCAAAAGCATCCTTCTCAATGGCCAGAAGGTAGGGATTATCTGAGATCTTCAGCACCACCAGGCTAAGGAGGTGTGAGAAGGTGCTGAAGGTGACTTGTGTGAGGTTGTTGAAGCTGAGGTCCAGATAGACAAGCTTGGCCACACCAATGAAAGTGAAATCCAGGTCATTGCCCAAGAGGTTTTTGCTGCAGTCCAGATAGACCAAATCAGCCAGGAAGCTCAGTTCCACTGCTGGCAGGTATGAGACGTTGTTTGCTGCCAAAATCAGCTGCCTGGTGTCCAACGGAATGGCTGCAGGGAACTCCTGCAACTGCTGTCCTGTGCAGTTCACTTCCAGGTACTGACAGCTGCACCTGCTCGGGCAGTTGATCCTCTCTGATGCCATCCCCATCCCCAGAAGAAACATGAGGCTCAGGGGTTGTGGTCCACCTGAAGGAGACATGGTCTAACACCTTCCAGGTCGCTCAGCCCTTTGGGGACCGCAAGTAGCCCTACACAAGCTGTGTCACCATCATGGCCATGCTGAGGAGGTGTCTGGCTGCAAGGCTCTTGGGGAGCACTCAGTGTCCATGTCTCACCTGACTCCTTGGCAGGGTGCCTGGCGG
The DNA here is from genome assembly GCA_013400935.1 of Turnix velox. Lineage (NCBI taxonomy): Eukaryota > Metazoa > Chordata > Aves > Charadriiformes > Turnicidae > Turnix > Turnix velox. The sequence continues at coordinate 117,666 of VZTY01000044.1, forward strand.
GAACCTGAGCCCAGTTTCTACATCAGCAAGAGCAGAATAGTGGCTGGAGCGTCTCCATGTCATGCTCGGTGCCAGATGACACCTTTGTGATGGCAACGACTTGGTAAAGTTGCCCGGCTTTGAGGGCAGTGCTGTGACCTCAAGGACCTTGCCATGGCTGAGTGGTCACCGTGTGAGGCTGAGCAGAGGTGTGAGGAGGAACATCTACAGTACAAGGAGCTGCACATTGGCTGTGAGCATCAAATCTCCGCAGAGTGGATGTGAACAGTGCAGTTTTGGTCACAAATGGTGTATGCATCCAGGTGGTGATCAGTTCTACTGACGAAGCATGAGAGCCCTGTGCAATGCTGTGGTGGATGGGCTTTCCCTCCTTTCAGAAGGAGGCAGTTGATGTTCTTGCAGAGGCATTTCTGGCCAGGACAAGCTTTTCCCAAAGCAGCATCAGCTCCCTCTACCGACTTGCCTACCGGCTGCCTACCCCTCTGCAGCCGGGCATGGCTCGGCGGGCCCCTGACAGAGCCCTGCGGCGCCTGCTGCCGGCCTCCCGCAGCCCCCCTGGCACCGCACATGGCACCGGGAACTGTGGCATCCTGGGACTGAGGCTGGCACTGCGGGAAGCGACACAGTGCCGTGGCTTGCCATAGAAGATCTGTGGCCAGCAGGTCTAGAAAGGTGATTCTGCCTCTCTGCTCTAGTGACACCCCACCTGCAGTTACTGTGCCTCGCACTGGAGCCCTCAGCACAAGAAGTGTGACATGGAACTGTTGGAGAAGGTCCAGAGGAAACCACAAGGATGATGCGAGTGCTGAAACACCTTCTGTGAGGACAGGCTGAGAGAGCTGGGGCTGTTCAGACTGGAGAAGGCTCTCGGGAGACCTCACAGTGAACTACAGGAAAGATGGGGAAGAGAAGGCTCAGGGGGCACCACAGAGTAGCTTCTCAATACCTCCGGGGGGCCTACAGAAAGGCAGGGGTAGGACTTTTAAATAAGATGTGTTATGGGAGGACTAGAAATAATGGATATAAATTGGAAGGGGATAGATTCAGGCTAGATATAAGAAAGAAATTCTTTATAGTGAGG
>VZTY01000044.1:118882-159496 GCA_013400935.1 Turnix velox
TCACTGCAGGCGGTTGGAGTAGAAGATCACTGAACGTCCTGTCCGACAGAAGGAAACTCAAAACCGAGCCCCGCCCTGCGCGCCTCAGGCCGCCCCACCTCTAACGGCCGCCGGCAGGAGCCCCGCCCCGTCGGTGGCGGCGCGCTCGCGGATAGGCCCTGGGCCCGCCTGCGCGTGACGTCACGGGGCGGAGGCCGTGCCCGCCAGATTCAAGTCGCGGCTCGGAGAGGTTGTTGGTGTTGTGGCCGTTTTGCTCCTCCGCCGCCATGGAGACCATGACCTTCCCCCGCTACAGTCCTGACGACATCGTCAGCTACCTCCGCAGCCACGTTCTGGTCGGCGCCGAGGCCCGCAACCTGGTTAAGAGCGACTTGTTCGGCACCCCCAAGGTGTGTGAGGCGGCGGGAGGGAGGCCGAGCCGCGCTGAGGGCCCTGCCGCGCTCGGGCTGTGAGGGCCCTGTCAGTGCAGGGAGCGCGGGATGGGCTGAGTGTGATCTTTGTTTTATACTGGTAGTTCAGTATTGGTTTTTAGTGTACTTAGTTGTTAATCATTTAGTCTTGCTATCTAAAGTGTGTTTATATTTCAGCTGTCGTTTTTCCTTGATTTTTGCCCTGATTCCCCTTCCAGGGAGGGGTCACTTGGTAATAGATTATTTGTTTATGTGCCAGTAAGTTGTGGGTTTTTCAAGCCATAAAGATGAAGTGATTAGGTTTTCCAGTGTGGCAAATTAGTCCCGTAGAAATTAAGAAGGTAAACCTTGAGTCTCTCCTGCTTGAGAAGCTTGCTCAAAGCCCACCAGGAAGGGAGTGTGGCTTCATAAGTGGACAAACATGAAGTTGCGCGATTTGTCTTTCCTCGTTCAATGGGAGCTATATTAAAATAGGTGCTGTGTTGGCATACTGTCGAAATTTCAACAGCTCAATTAATCAATTCCCTTAATCTAGTCCTGTCAAAAGTAACCTGTCTTTGCTCCACCTCCTTTTCTTGTAGCTATCTGACGATGAATTATAGTGCAGATTTGCAGTGCCCTCAACAAAAGACAAGTGTTTTTCAAACTGAATTGGTGCTTCAGTGTGATTTCTTGTGCTGCTGTGTGAGTGCTTGTGCCTGCTGAAGAAAGAGTCTGGCTCCACTCCTGCCAGGAGGGATGGGACAATCACTTTTTTAAGACTTGATATTGATTTAAACTGCTCAGAGATTAGTGCTATAAATGAGTCACTGTTTGGCTTATAGGTATTTTTTTGTCCCTCTCGATTAATAATGTGATGAAGGGCAGTTTTTGCCATGGTACTATAGTTTTTGTGACTGTTCAGTGTTCAGCAGCATAATGAAAAACAGTTGTCTGTCAGAGACAACTGCTTTCTGTAGCTACTGCATTATCTATTTGTAGTTCAAGTATTACTCTCAGGAACTACAAGTTGTTAGCCTTGGTGGCTTAGTGAAATTGGTCTTTGTGTATTAAAGGCAGAATTACTCTCATTTGACCTACTTTGGGAGTCAAGAATAATCAATTACATAAAATACTGATCCATGTATTTTCTTACTACAGCCAGAAGTATTACACATGATTTACATAAGGATCCTACAGAAGGTATATGGAATCCGCCTGGAGCATTTCTACATGGTACGTTTGTAGTGGCAGATGTAATGAAACGAAAAAAAATGCAAATTAAATGTTGAAGGATCTCCCTCTTCTCATTAGCAAATGGCAAGTAGCCCCATTTTACCATCTCCCACTCTGGAGAGGAGACTCCTTCGCCACAACAGGAGCTAGTGAGCTTTTCAAGGAGCTCACTCAACGCTGTAGTCTCTGAAGAGATCCCTCTTCTGCAGTTAAGCTATGAATGTATTTATTTGAGATGCTGGAGGTGCCAGAAGGGCCTGCAAGATCTGCAAGGGATTGGACAAGCTTATGGAAGAACACTATTTTTGGCCTTAAATGTATGTGTTGTCTTCTTGGACATCTGTCTATGGCTACAGCTGGAGGAAGTTCACCGCTTATGTTAGTGATCTAGAAAAAAAGTGTTGCTTTTAATGTTTAATCATCTTCATAAGGCTTAATATATCAACTGTCTCTTGATTTCACAAAGCAGTTTAGAGAGTGAATTTAAGGGTGTTTAAAGAAAGAGCTTCTTATTGTTAGGTAACACAGACTGTCCTTCTGTGTTAGTTTTGAACAAATTAAAAGATGTTTTTATACTGTATTCCAGAATTTGTAATGCTGCTGCTTAGTAATTGTCTTTTTATATTTTGATCAGTCAGAACTGACACCTTAAATAGTCTGATTAACTTGATGTTTTTCAGCCTTTGACATGTTTTCCCCATGTATGGGGACTCCATCTTGTGTGTGCTTAACCTGCTTGAATAATTTTTTGTTATGGTAGGCAAACTTATGTGTTTTTAAATATTCACTACTTATGCACTGATTCTCTTTACTCTTTAGATGCCAGTCAACGTTGAGATCATGTACCCACAGATATTTGAAGGCTTTCTACCTGTTTGTAATCTGTATATTCATATGTAAGTAGAAGATGCTACGTATGTTCAGTTGCAATTCCTTGCAAGGGTCTAGTTTATTAGTAGTGGGTCTTTTATGCCTTTTTGCTGATGGTGCTACTACTTATTTTTGGCTCTGAGCAAAGCAGGATTTGCAGAAGAATAGGCAACAGTGGTATTTCGTAGGCAGGCAGTTATGTTGTGAAAATGAATGTATTAACTACATAATACAGCATCACCAAGAAGGAGCACAGATCTATACTTCAACTTGCCTACAGAGTTGTTATATCTAGGAAAGGAATCATAAGTGCTTATGTAAATTTGCTGTCTGAATTTTATGTGGATATCTAGAATGCTTTGAGTGTTAGAGTTTAAGCTTCATTTCAGTGGTAAGGGGAGAACTGGCTATCAGTGAAGTGTGGGTGTTCCCTAATTAAGCTGAGATTATTTTACAGGTGATTATTTTCTCTAAAAATCTTTGAGCTGCTATAAGAATAGAAGTTTTTAATGCTGATCCATGTGTGGAGTTTTACTGCATTAGTCTCCCGAGACTGTTGTTACGTGCTTGCTGTATGTATGCTCTGGGATGAGATGACAAGATCTGTAAATGGATACAATATAAAACCTGAATAATGAGAATGCAGATGAGGTTATATTTTGTTTTCCTTGCAGGGAGCGCTTACTTCCAGTGTGCCGGATTAACGACTTTCAAATTGCTGATGTTTTAAATCCAAGTAAGCAAGCTCATTGCAGTCTTTGTGTTCCCCAAGGGTGGTGGGTGTCACTTGGAGTACAGGTGTCTCTTCTCATTGGTGTAGCCAGATGGCATCTAGTATGGAGAACTGTCCATGTCTTCCAGCTATTTTTCTAATGCTGCAAGTCTTAAATGAGGTGGGTCTAATGAGCCGTTCTCCTCGTTATTCCTTATTTAGGCTATCTAGTTAAATAACTAAGGGGAATTTTGAATGCTATGTATCTGTTAAACTGCTGGTCTAGAGAGTGATATACCTGAAGTAATGGAAGAATAGATGGTAAAGAAAATCATACTGGGAACTCTGGAAGGGTGTAAGATTTTTTTATTATAATACCCATGTAGAAAATTATTGAAATTTTGCTTTACCCTTGTCAGTACTAGCTGTGGTAGTGCTGGTATAACACAAACAACTTGGAAAGCAATATTCTGAAGAACTTGACTTCTAGCTCTGTCTTGTTTAAGACATTCAAGGTTTTTGTAATTGTATTTCACGAAGTTTGCTTGAAATAGACCCCAAAAGTCCTTGCTGTCTTCATTTCGCTTGGTGGTTACACTGAGGTGCTGTCTTCAGAGCTTTAGTTGAAGATTGAAGCTCTCTTTCTCCGCACTTTCTCCTCAGCTTCTGCTTTAATGTGAGGCTATATAATAATAGTCTGTCTTCTAGGTGCTATTTTAATTTGTTAAATTGCACAAATTGGACACCAAGTGCATTACTTGGTGCAAATTTTTGTGTAGTCTGTGATGTCTTTGAGCAGGGGAAGGACTAATATGGGCTCTGTTTTGTAATTTCTGTCTCTTCTCTGAATTAGGCTTTGCCCAACTTCTTCTATGCACTTACAATGCATGTTGAAACCAGAGTACTGATGGCTTGCCATTTCTATTTCAGAATCAAAGAGGACAGCTCGTTTCTTGAGTGGCATTCTCAACTTTGTGAATTTCAGGGAGCTACGACGTGAGGTCTACTTGGAGTTACAACTGAACTATGTAAGACTGGGTGCCACATTACTCCAGATACCTGTATAATTGCTGTTAACACAAAACTGTGTGCATAAAGCTTACAGATTTTAACTGCATGTTTAAATAAAACATTGGAATCTTAAATGTAGCTGAGTAATACAGGATTCTAGCTCAATGTTTTGTGAGACCTGTGCAACTGTATTATATAAGTGTATAGAAGTACTATAAATGGTTTAAGAAAAACCTTTGCAAAGCCCTTAAGGAAACATGTCAGTTTACAAGAGCAGATGAGTTTGTTGGTAAGAGTTTCTGTATGACCATGACAGTTATTACTTATGCTGTTATCTTAAGCTGTATTATTAAATTATTTGGTAGTTCAGCCTGGCAAGTGAAAGTTTGATGCCTCATGTTGTTTTGAGAGAAGACAGGTTTAACAAGTCGGTGGGCTGCAACTAAAATCGCATCTGGCATGTCTTCTCAATGTATCAGTAGTTCAGAGACTTCACATTTCACCACATGTGAAATAATACAAAATAATAATAAAAGCCCCCAGAGAAACAATTTTCTAAAATGAAAAATAACCCCATTTTTAACTTGCAGAAATTGGCCATGGAGAAACACCAACAACTGGAGACTGCAAATCGAGAGGCAACAGAGAAGCTGGAGAAGCTGAAGTGAGTATGAAGAGTAAGCACTACAAGATGCACTATTTAACTTGGATGACTTTTGGGTTCAGTGCATATACAGTCCAGACAGTCTGAATCAACAGGCTGAGGCCAATTGTACAAGATTCAGCAAGACCAAGTGCTGAGTCCTGCACTTGGTTTTGTAATAACTCTAAGCAGTGTTATATGGACTTGGGAAAGAGTGGCTGTAAGGCTGCCCAACCAACATATCTATGTTGGTTAACAGCTGGCTGAATGAGCCAGCAGCGTGTCCAGGAAGCTGAGGGGGCCAACAGCATCCTGGGCTGTATTGGAAACGGTGTGACCAGCAGGACTAAAACAGTATTCATCCCCCTGTATTCAGCACTGGGGAGGCTGTCCCTTAAGTTCTGTGTTGAGTTTTGGGCCCCTCACTACGAGAGACATTGAGGTGCTTGAGTATGTCCAAAGGGAACAACAAAGCTGGTGAAGGGTCTAGAGCACAAGTCTTGTGAGGAGTGGCTGGTGGAGCTGAGGCTGTTTTTAGTCTGGAGAAAAACGGGTGCAAGAGAATCCTCATTGCTCTCCACAACCATGTGAAAAGGAGGTTGTAGCAAGGTAGGTGTTGGTCTCTTCTCCCAAGTCACAAGCACTAAGATGAGGAAATGGCCTCAAATTGTGCCAGGGAAGGTTGAGAATGTATATTAGGAAAAACTTCACCAAAAGGATATTTAAGGATTGAACTGGCTGCCCAGAGAAGTGGTGGAGTTACCAGCTCTTAGTGGTATTTAAAAGACATCTAGATGTGACTCTTGGGAACAGGGTTTAGTGGTGGGCTTGTTCATATTAGATTAATGGTTTGCCTTAATTGTAGGGGTCTCTTCTCACCTAAATGGTTCTATGATTGTATGTGGGATCCCTAAACAGGAACTGAGCAGTTAAGCTGTGTGATTTGACAGATTAGTTTGATAATTACTAGGAAATTTTAATTTGAGCAGAACTGAACTTTGCTCTAACCCTTTTCTGACTCTCCTTCTGGTTAGCCTCTCTGGGAAACAAGCTAGCAAACATTAAGACAATGCTGCTGGTTTGTGCTTGGAGTACCTCTGCTGGTGTTAGCCTAGAAGAGTTGCTGTCAGAAAATAAGAGCATGACTTCAGGAATATGTGGCTGCTGGGAGAGCATACTGTTCTGTGTGTTGGGTTCTGTGGGGAAAACTGCTGTTAGAATTCTTTTTTGGTAATGTCTGTCTCTTTAACAGCTGTAGGAAGCCTGTCTAAATAGATGAGTATACTTGTCTTCCTTAGTTATTTGAGACATCTGCCCCACTCTCCTTTTCATGCCATTTAGTCCTACTGCCTGTGTCTTTGCACCATTAAGTTTCATTTTTGCTTGTGGATAATAGGATGAAGAGATGGCTGGTTTCCAAGATAGCTTTCAAAACAAAGAGTGGCTGTTTTTTTCTTTATTTGTGTGTGTGGCGTTTCCTCTCCCTGCCCTCCCCTCTGAGGAATGTTCTTGGTATGTGTTAGTCAGGAGGGTCTTTGGCCAGCTATAGGTCAGCTCTAGTACAAGCTGTTTCTGTGTCAAGTAATATTCAAATTTAATAAATGAAAAATCACTACAAAAATGGGTGGTGTATTTTTGTGCTCTTTTTAACATGACCTTAACTTGGACCTCTGTTATAGCTGTATCCCTTCATGTCAAAATGATTCTTTAGATTGTACTTCAACTGCAAAATTTCACAATCAAAGGAAAATCTATGGATTTGAGATTATCTTGTTCCAGTTGCTAGTGTTACTGGTTGTAAATGGTTTGGAGAGAGTGATAATTCTGTCTGCTGTGCTCTAACCTGACTGATCTGAAACTGGTTTTTTTGTGCTTAGCACCATTCCAGTTGAACATCAAGCAGAGGTCAGGCAACTGACAGAAAGCATTCAAGAACTTGAGCAACTATTAAGGCAGGACTATCGTCGGAAAGGGGTATGATCTCATTGCGTGTTCCTCTGAAATGCTGCTATGGCTTTTGATCATGGGTGTTCTTTATTCCTGTTCATTTTGTTCCTTACCTCTTAGCCATTCAAAGTATAGAGGGACTTTTCAAGCAAAGGTCATTGCAATAAAATGGGCTATCTAACCCTAAGCATCAACTCTTCTTTTCAATACAAGGAATGTGAAACATGTGAAATCTGACTTAACTACTAAAGTGTATTTGGCTCTTCCTTTTTCAAATGCAATAACTTGGGAGGCAACAATGTTATTGTTCAGAATCAGAAGTGAATTTTTTACTTTTTTTTTCATTTATTTTCCTCCTAATTTTAAAGAATTGGAACTGTAGGTGAACCATGGCAGGATATGAGGCCTTAGAAGGGTCACTCAAGGGCAGAAAGTTGATTGCTGAAAACTTTCAAGTAATGGCACCTGACCCTTAATGTTCTGTAGGCAGCCTTTTCAGCTGTTTTGAGAAGGAAAAAAAATTCTGAAGCTTTCTTTATTAAATTAAGTTCTGTCTATACTATAATTAACCATGTACTTGTAAATCTGTTTGGTACCTTTGTATTAACTTTTTTTTTCTGAAAACAGTGCCTCTGGTGAAGGCTGTGTGTGTATAATGCTGCCAAGTGGTAGTCTCTCTTATCCCTCTTAGTTATTGCTGGCTGGTGCTCTCAGTGGCTTTTGTGATAATGTTCCTTTCCTGTCTTAAATATCACAGATAGCCATTCTGTCTGCTAGCTATAGAGTTTCAAAGAAAATGGGACCAGTGATAGAAGGGTGGAGGAGGTAGCTGTTGTAGAGATCATTGTGTTTTCATTGTGTTTTTTATTTTTTTTCCAGACATCTTTGCAAGAAGTGATTTCACAAAAGAGGTCAACTATTGCAGATAGTACTCGAAAACTGGTAAGTATACTCCTGTGTAGGTATAGGCCATGGCCTGTGTCTCAGATCAATTGATCATATTCCTTTCTAGGATCAAGTTATTCTTGAATCTAGGTAATGATCAAGTGGTCACTGACCTGTTGGGGATAAAACAGGAGGCTTTTCAGGCTGCACTGGAAACTTGTTGCTTTTCTACTGGGTGGGTAAAGCTGCCTGTAAAACCCTGCAGTGACTGCCTGAGCTGCCCTGAAGGGTAAGGGGCCCTGAAGGAGAGTGCTATTTGTAATAGTAGAATCACAGAATGCGTTTAGTTGGAGGAGACCTTCAAAGGCCATCTAGTCCAATCCCCTGCAGTAAGCGGGGACAACTTGCATGAAATCAGGTTGCTCAGAGCCTCATCAAGCCTGGTGTTGAATGTCTCCAGAGATGGGACCTCCACCACCAGCCTGGACAACCTGTGCCAGTGTCTCTCCACCCTTGTGAAGAACTTCTTCCTAATCTCTGACCTCAAAACCTAAAATTCTACATTAGGTTTAGCTCAGATGTTTGTCTAAGAAGAAATACTCTTGCACTCAGGACAAAGTGTTTCTCTGGTGTCAATTGCCTGTGAGTTCTTAATTGCAGTTTAGTTTCTGATCCTTGATTACTCCCTGACTTCACCAGCATGTTCATGCTAAGTGGAGTGTGTTTTTGGGATTCAAAACTGGGGTAGTCTACAGTGAGGGCATTTATTTGCAATTACAACAGCTGTTATGAAACCTCAACTAACTTTGCGTTTCTTGCGTGGGCATGTTCCAGTTAAGTTTTGTATATACTACCCATATAAGAAACTTGTTGATTAGTTCTTCAGAGAGGTTGAAGGGCAAGTTGGACCCTAGAAGAAGATGCTCTGAGAGATTCCTTGAAGACAGAATCCTCCTGCTTCAGCAGAGGATTTGGACTAGATGATCTCTCAAAGTTCCTTCTAATCCCCATCATTCTGTTATTCTGTGACAGAGCTGTTGCTAAAACTCGCAATTAGCTTGTTAAGTAATTGTGTGTCAGCTGGCATTTTTCTTGTGGAGTACTAGTTAAGTGTTGTTCTTGTGACTTAGTGTTGCATCTTTGTATGCATGTTCAGGGAGTAAAATGGACTGTTCACTGCTTTGATGGGAAATGCGAATGTTCACAGAAATTTATTTTAAAAGCTTCTTGATAAGGTAGGACTTGCAATAGGGAAAAGTACCTCCTTAGTCATAAGATCCTGCCAAACTGGGCCTTGCAATTCTCCTGTTTTCACTGAATTGCTAATATTGAAAGTGTTTATCTTTATAACCAGAATGACCTTAAAGCAACAATGGCTTCTTTGAAAGAAGAGCAAGAGCAGTTGAAATCAAAAATTGTGGAGAGTCCAGAAGAACTGAAAAACTACAAAGAAATGATGAAAGAGACTGTTAAGAAACTCAAGAAATCCAAGGTGAGGTTTTCATCTGCCCACTCCTGGAGAAATTGTATTAGAGAAAGACATGTCTTAATGAACCATCATCATCTAGAACTGCTTTGCAAATGACTTGTACTTCTAGTCAAAAATCAACACAACAGTTGTTCATCTGAAGTGAAACCACAGCTTCAGAGGAAACTGAAGACGGGTTGGGGGATTTCTGTATATCTTAGTGTAATTTTTATTTTCTATAGTTATCTGAAAAGCCAGATTGCAGTTGCTGTTCTGGTATTTTCAAGGGGTAATCATATATTTGTGAAATTAGGTGTTGAATCTATGCTATACCTGCCTGGCTTTTTGATCTCAAGAGATAACAGTATTCTGGCAACTCACGAATGTCCTTGAATTTACAACACATAGTGCACAGTTTGGGTTACCATTCACTGTTTCTGGAATTGGTGGCTGCTTCCAGTAGTGTGGTGAACACAAGAGTTCTCTTCCTGTTTTTTTTTTTTTTTGGGGTAATGTCCCTTCCTTAAAGGTTTGTAGTTCATGATTGCTCATACATCAATGAAGTAACTTTGTCTCCCTAAAGAGGTTAACTTTATTGCTGTAATTCCACACTTTGCTTTTTATGATGCTTTATGTAACTCCTATTCTACCAGTATAGAATTTCTTCACTTGGAGTGCTCTTCTGTTCTGAAAGCTTCTATAACAAGCTAGCTAGCTCAATGTAAAGCACTAGCATGGCACTTCACCTGTGTTTTCCAAACCAATTTTTTTTTTTTTTTAACTAATGGAAGATATCACTTCAGTAGCTTCTAAATATTAATCCTGATATTTTACCAGCAGAGGAACGGGTACAAAAGTTAATAAGCGTAAATATTATAAGAAATAACTGCTAAACTCCAAAGCTGTTCTATTAATAATCTTTTTCTTCCTAAAGCAAGAAGTTACTGAGAAATATGAGAGTTATAGAGACCTAGTTGAGGTTCTGCCAGCATGCCAACTAGAAGTGCAGCTCTATCAAAAGAAGATGGAAAGACAGGGAGCAAACGTGGAGAGACTGGCCAGTGTATTATCAGAGGTTTGTACTGTCCCTAATTTGGATTACTTAATGCCTAAGCAAGATAGGTGATCATCAGTTATTATGTCTTTTGAATGTCTTAGAGCACTCATTTGTGCTCTAAGAAAGAATTTAGATAGAATTCATTCTTAAAAATACATTAGAGAAGCACAGCCAATGCTTTGTTGCATGCTGCTAGCTAATGTACTGTCAACCACTTACAACAGTCAAATCCTTTCTTGCCATAGGAACCTGACCCAAAATATTTGAAACTACCTTGGGTTTGTTGGTAGTAAATGATGGAAGAAGAAAATGAGATCCAGTTTCTTCTGCCTATGGAGCAAAGACTAAGAGCAAAAATTGCTGCTTCAAGAAGAGATATATTTTAAAAGCCTTTAACTATTAATGTTACCAAGCCAGCATTTCCCTGATGAAATGTGTCACAATACAGTGCCTTGATATTTACTACTTAGTTTTGGGAGAATGCAATTGTTAGGAGTGCTTTTGAGATGCTCCTCAGTCTTTTGGGGTGTTTATGAAGGATATGTTCAAATTATCCTTGCTACAGTAGAACAGTAGTTACTCCTAAAACATGGTACTGAGTGGTGGAATCTTGTCTACTTGAATGTATTTAAAACTACATAAAGATGAGGGAAGTAGGATTTAACTAGGAGAATTAGTTAGCAATCAGATCATCAAAAAGTATGAAGCTAGCTCTAACCTTAAACTGACAGGTTGTTTTAACTTCAGTGTGGCTTTTCCCTTGTATAATTTGATGCTTCTTACATACTATAGGTCAGAAATCTGGAGGACCAGCTTGAGAGTGCTCAGATAGAGCTGAAAAAGGCGAAGACAGATGAAATGTCCTTAAAGAGACTGGTCACTGCAAAACATGAGAAGCTGTCTACAGCTGAAATAAGGATAAAAAAGAAGCGTGAAGATGTTGAGCAACGCAAGCACACTGTATTTGAGTATGGATGAGTTGACAATTCTGCCTGATGCTGTTTTATGTCTTTGTTATGTGCTGCCTGAGTCTGCATCTGGTGTAAACATGTAGCTTAGCAGTAAGAAGAACATGAGTGATGTGGGATAGGTTTTTATGAAGACCAGTAAAGCTCCAGACAGGGACCTGGGGTCTCAAATCAATAATTGCAATGTGACTTGACAGCAGTTCTTTTATTGGAGCACTAATTTAATTTATAATGCTTATTCTTGATTCTTTTATCTTCTTAAAGAGAATGTCACATTGGGATAATTTTCCAACTTATCAGACTTCAACAAAGCCCCATTTGCCTCTCATGAATTCTTCATAATTTCCCTTGCCACTTCTGCTCATTATCAGAGATGTTCAAGACCCATGGGAAAATGAGGCTTGTGTCTCAGAGGAGTATTATCCTGACATGATGCTTCTAAAACAAAAGGAAAAGTGTCATTTGATCAAAGCCTCTTAGCCTGCTTTCCTTCCTGTGGTATGCTAAAGGCGAGTTGGAAGGCAGTGTTTACAACACAGCAAACTGCAGCATCGTAAGATCATTGCTTCGCTGAGATTTCAAGTGCTGAACTGCTATAGAGAGAGCCTATTACACACCATTTTGGTTCCCTACATGAATAGTTAAGGGAATATGGAAAATTATTGGCTGGGTAGATTAACTAAGATGGAAGAAAGCTTTTTCTATGTTGCTGAGAGAATCAGATAAGGCTTAGTCATGCTGAAAGCTTTGTGTAGTATGGCAGCAAGATTTGCAGGCCTCCTTTGCTGTTCATTTAGTGTGTTGTAGCAGCCAAAGGAGATAAATTAAAAGCTACTTTTTGTTCTAAATAAGGATGAGAATAATATAACCTAGTGCTCCTTTATCTTATACAAGGATGCTTATTTATCTGTTTTTAATGTGATGGGTGCTTCCCTTGGTAAGAGGGGATATATATGACTTGATTATGCTGAAATATCAAGTGCAGCTGGCCCTGTGGCTGGCTTTAGAGCAGGGTTCTGACACCCATGCTCTGTTCCTCAAAGGCAGAAGGATGCAGTGTTGCTGCTTGAATCTGTTTCTAGAGCAGTTTCATCCTGTAAAATATATGCTTTGCTTGTGGTGGGATTAAGTGTAATCTGGAATTAGTCAAGTGTCTCAGTACTTTTTTTTTTAACTTTTAGGTATTGTAACAAAGTTCAGGAGAAGAGGGGTGCTGTGTATGATAAAGTGACAGCCATTCACAAGGAAATCCAACAGGCAAGGTTCAAAATTCAGCAGCTGAATGAGAATACTGAGAAAGAAGAACTAAAAGCCAAGGTGAGGTGGTGTTTTTTTTTTACCATGAAGGAACTCTGGTATTCTCAAAACTGACTTTTATGTTTTACTTGAGCTATATGGATGATGGGACACTTATTGTCCCTAAAAATGAGTTTGCCATGCAGTTGGTGGTAGGCTGTGTGGAGTGGACAGTGGGAAGGAGAACACTTCCTAATTATGGTTCCACTGGTTTGCTAGGCTTTGTGCTCATCTCTGCAGGCTGGAGATAGCTCACAAAAGTGGACTTTGCAGACCTGAAAGAAGAGACTCTAGAATGGGGTGATTGCCCAGTGTTCTGGAATGTGAAATTTAGACTTGTCTTCCCATGTGTGCCTCTAACAGTAATGCTAGCTACTTGATGTTTGCTTTCTCTATCACATACTTCCAGCTTTAAGCAGTCAATTTTTTTTTCCATTTTTTTTTGGCTATTGGGACCCGACCTGTAAGGCCTGACACTTGTGTTGTAGTAATGAGCAGTACTGTAGTATCAGTAGTGTCCCTCAAATACAAGACCATTGCTGTGCCATAAACCCTCTTTTCCAAGGATTTTAAGAAGATGACTGTTCATCTTTAGCTTTGGAAAGAGGCAAAAAACTTGATTGCTTGGGAGCAGGGGATTACAGTCTGCCTGTTGTATCTCATCCTGTCTGTTTGTCTGTGTTGGAGTAGCAGTGGTAGAAGTCACATTAGCAGGGAACTTGGTGAAACAGGTTAGCACAGAATGGGGCAGTAGTGGTGGATACTGGGATAATGCTGCTGTTTGACCATCTTAATATGACTGAGAATTAAAAAGAATCATAATATTGGGATTTTGCTTCTGGCTGCTCTTCTGATGTCTTAACTTTTTTGTGCTCTGTGAATGCTGCCTCTGAGGTGAGGAGCTAGGTGCCTTTGAAATAAATTGAGAAAACCAGATGTCTCCTACCATTACAAATCATAAATGTTAACTTTGCTGATTGGTTCCCCTTCCCCCCCACCCTCTTTATTTCCTCTTCTCAGGAAATATACCTAAATCTGAAGGCTGGGTTGGAGAAATATCATGAGTCTATCATTAAGATGGTGAAGAGTTATGCAACCTCAAGAGAAGACAGAATTGCTGAACTGAAGAAGGGGCTCCTTAAAGTTCAGAGTCCTGGAAGTAGTTCTTAGAACTGTCTTCATTTGTATTCCTCTTTCGTTTTGTTTATCCTTGTACCTGAATTTGAGCTTGTGCTTTGTATGGGATGGATAATTATTCCAGACACAAGTCAGTTTTTCCTCAAACCATGTCAGAACACATTCAGTTTTCTAGACAGATCCTGGTGTTGTGAGCTTGTTGAAGTGGAGAAGAAAATGCTTGGTTTAGCCTTTTTGTATTGTTGCAGTTGGCATCTGATTTTAGTTTTAATAACGCAAGACTTGCTCACACCAACTTGCTAGATGTTTAGACAGAATCCTGCTTTTTGTAAGAACTGTTCTGCAGACTTTGATCTGCAAAAGCCTGGCACGTTGACCTGGTCTGAATGGACACACTGTTCAAGGTAAGTCAGTTATAGATGATATTCCACTACCATTATTCAATTAAGATGAAATCCTGATGGAGCAGTAGCATATGTGTAAATGCCAGCTTACTCTCATCACAAATACTGGTGACTGTAAACATCCAAGAGTGCCACTTGAGCTGACAGTACAGTACCTCCTAGATGCTTGAACTCATTGTTTCTGCTTGGTGGGGTACTAAACCTTCATCTGTGTTTATTAGGAAGTCTATTTGAGTCCTATAAAAAATAATACAAGTGACTATTTTGTACCTTAACATGGGGCAGTCAGTTTGCCACAGTGTTTTTAATTATTTGCATAAATAAAATGTTAACTTTAAAAATCATTTATATAAGTATATTTAACACTGTTTTTCTTATGTCTCTTCTCTTCCTGGTCTCCCAACTGATTTGGCTTAACATTTCAATTTAGAAAATGTTGGTTTGTACACTTGTGGGAATATGTATTACTAAATGTTCTTTATGACAAAGGGAGTAGGATAGAAGCCAGTATCTTAATTTTATTTAATTCTTCAACTTGCTAGTTAAGTGCTAGCAAGTTGGATGGGAAGAGTGGGTGCTCATTGATTCTAAAGCTCTTTCTGATGTATCAGATTCTTCTAATGCTTCTCTTTAGTCAACTGTAGCATGTGTGACACTCACTGAAACTCTTGTCAATCTGGAAATCTTAACCCTGTACTAAACTTCTCATACACCTCTTCAGTTTCTACCAAAGAGTTCATTATAAGTGTCTGACATAACTTTTGTCTTTTAAAGTGAGTGCATTCTTCATACTAGCAGGCCTGCAATGTCATGCACCAGGCACAAAGACTAGCTAAGATATTAACTGCTGGGTAGCAGATTTTTTTTCCTCTGAGATCTAAAGATGTTAAGTTCATGCAGAGAAGGCAGAAAACTCCTTATGGATTTCATACACTAGTCTGCATTTGGAAAAATGTGTGATCTTTTGGATATTGTACTTTAGAAGTAATTTTTCTAGTGAATGTTTGTGCTGTGTTAAAGCATTGTTCTTCATGTGCAACTGTGTTCTGCTTCCCTTACTGTAATGTAAATTCTAGTGTGATGCAATTACTGTTTATGGAAAGGTGTTGCTTCTGATTGGCATTACTTGCTAGTGAACTTGGCATCAGTCAGTGCAGAACTCAGTGGTAATTGTTAGGTATTTCCAGATTTTAAAAGCTATGTAATTCTTGAAGAGATGACAAGGCTTGTGTGGAGTTTTCCCTGAGCTTTCTTGAGATATCCCTGCTTCTCGAGTCAGTTCAGCCCATATCACATCTTGACAAAATACAGGAAGCCAGATGTTGCTTTTTAACATGTGAGAATTTTGAGTTGTGACTTGACTTTTTTTTGGTGATACTCAAAGCAAACTTGTGTGATTTGGTATTCTATATATAGAACAGTAGTATGTGCTTTGTCATAAAGGCCTTTTGGAGGTTGTGTTCTACTGTGTGGATGTTAAAGCAGCTCTGGGGAGAGATTTCCAAAAGCTTCACAAGATACTGCAAGGGGTTACTGCAGCCAGCAGGTGATCTTGATGGGATAAGCTTCAGGAAACTGCATGTAGATACCAAGATTATTAGATCAAGCTTGTCTAACCAGTTTTTAGTAATTTTCAGGGCAATGAAAAGGCTAGTTTCAGCTTCCTGCTTTTGGGTTTTTCAATACCAGCTGTTGAGTAAAATAAAAGGCTGCAATTCATGAAGAAACAAATTTGTATTTACAATAGGGCCTTGGGCCTTCGGTGTGACTTGTTTGTACCTAAAATACCTAGAAAATGTAAGTTTGATCTATGTTTTATCTAGAGAACCTGTTCCTAGATGTGAATCTACTGCTGCTCCTCAAGAACTTCTACTGATCTTCAACCATATGGCAAGGCATCCGTGAGAGCAATGAAGGGAGGATGGCTTTGCTAATGCAAAGATAGAGCTCAATTTCCCTCAATAGGGCAGTGTTAATCAAAACTTTTGAGGTTTTCTTAGTGCTTCTCTTTAAATGTGTAGAGCCTTCTGCCAAGGCCCAAATAAAAGTAAACTGCAGGATGCTTTATTTTGGGACACTAGTGTGCAATAGTGAGTTACAGATAAATGTCTATTATGAAGCTGATAGAATAGCCAGGTTTAGAATTATTGGAATGAGACCTTTACACATGTCCCTGTGGGATAGCCATGGGAATAATTATCAGGAGCTGCTACTTGGCTTGGCATAATGCTGTTTAAATGTGTTGTGGGTTTTTTTTTATGTACTCCTTTATTTAATAGACTACATAAAGCTTGTAGCAAATTTGCTTTGTACTGCTTGGGCTGCAGTACATGACCTATGGGGAAATGGGGCAGGATTTACCCTGATCTGAGCATATATGGGCCACTTTAACATCTGCTTTGTCTTTGTATAAATATCCTGTAAATTTTTTGCTGCTGCTTTTGTGCCTGAATAAGCAGGGAGCTTTGCTGCCAATTCAGCTTGATACAGAGCAGAGCCCAGGCAGTTGCTTTGTGCTCTGACTTTAGGATGGTCTGGATTTTACTTGAGGTTTTTCTTTTAGGGAATTGGCATAGATGAGGCTGTAGCTTAGATTGTCCAGGAAGTCATGAGAAGGTCACTTAACAGGAGCAGGAAATTAAAGAGGGGTGTCTGTCAGCTGGTCTAAACCTTCCTTTAGAGCTGAGAGTGTTCTGTACATTAACAGCAAAATGAAAATATCTTCTCTTACAAGTTTGTGTGAACATGTGCTGTCTGTGCATAGACTCAGCAACTAGAACTTCCTGTTGTTTGTGAGTATTCTTTCTTTGCACAGGTTACCGTCTTTAACATTCTATGGAATGAAAGTGCCTCTTGCCCATAAAGATGTGTTTTCCCAGTGGAGGACAAGGCTTTGTTATGTATTTTTAAAGAATTTAAACCAGTTTTGGTATCTCTGCAAGTAGAAAAAGTAGTAATGAGTAAGATGGGAAATGAGTAATAAACTTAGATTATGTTTTGGCACAGTACATGAACATGAACAAAACTGTGAGAGGCTCTGGGATTCCCCTGTGGTTTATGTTTTACTGCTTCTGTCATGTGAAGGAAGGCAGACTGTTAACACTCCTATTTTGCTATTATTCAGAGTCTTGCCAGGAAGGTCTTCACCATTTTGTCTTGGAAACCCTTTTTCTGTTATGCTTTGGGTGAAGTGTGAGACACTGGCAGATTGGTGGCAGAGGCCCCATCCTTGGAGCTATTCAAGGCATTCTGCTTGCCTCTTATTGTAGAGTTGAATGATGTGTCTATAATTGCTTGTTGAACCTGATAAACCAAGAATCAAAGCTACTTCTGCAAGTGTACAAAGTCACCAATCACATTCCCTCTTGGTAATGTCCCCTCTCGCCTCTAATGCTCATCTGCTTCTAAAGGTGGCTCATAGAGCTCCTGCAAAACCAGCAAGTAAAAGCTTCACCTCATTGCTGTGGTACTTTACTCTCAGACACCAACACAACTCATAACTGCCTCACCCTCTTGGTCCACTCCCTGATGTGCCTTTTCATCCTTGTGCTGCACTTGAAAAATACAAATCCAAAAGCAGGACTGCCCAAAACCTCAGCCTGGTACAGCCCCACCCTCTTCTCATTCACCTTGTCCCCTTGCCCACCTCCCCTCAATTTTGGGGCTTTTACATTGAGGCTTGAGGCTTTGAGGCTGCACCATCAAACCCAAGATTAAGGACACTTAGAACTTCACCCACAATGCAACACCTGAAAAAGAACAGCAACTTCAGCCTACTCTTCTTTGCTTACCTTGCCCTGAGTTACTCTTGGTGACAATATCCTATGTTACTCATCACTTCATTCCTACAACACCAGAAAAAGAAAAATGCACCATCAAACCATAATAACATGTGCTGACCCACCTCTTGACTGGATCTCACTTGCTCAGTCTGCTCCTTGGTATCTTAGCAGACCAAGGGTGGCTAAAAGCAGGGGCTACAGCCAAGAAGTAGAAGCAGGCACTGAGGAGCTGGAGGCAGATGCCATTCTGTTTCTACCCCTTCTCATTTACCCTTCATCACATGCCAGTCTGCTTGTAGCTACTCCTGCTTTCATGCCCCTTTGAAGGTAGAGAGTTTTCAAGGTCCCTTCCAACTCACCACAATCTATGACTCAAAGTGAGTAGGGCTGGGTTAGGTGAGAAAGTTTTGCATTTTTCAACGGATCTGTGAGACTTTGATGTAGGATTAGGTAGGAGATGTAGATGTGTGTGGCCGCTTGGTGGGGCTGTTGGCACAGACAGTGCTGTTGAATTCTCTGTTTCTGGCTCAGCTTTGCTGAGGAGACCAAAGGAAACTTGCTGAATCCGCAGCTCCAGAACGACAACTTTGCAGCTTGACATTTGTATGTTCTAGGATTAGCCAAGACCAGGTAAATGAAAAGTTAAAGCTTTTATATAAAAATTTCTGATAACTGATGGTCAGATTTATGTAGAGATCATCCAAACCACTGTAAAATCTGCTGTGTCCTTCTTGACTGGATCTCACCTCATACCTGTTGTTAAAGCTAAAGGTGAAGCTACTGTTAGTTGGCACCAAGTTTCTGAATGCTAGAATAAAATCAATTGCCATATACCCAGTAATAAAAACAAGGAAGAGTCTGAGCAGAATTTCCAGATTATCTGCAAAATTACTTACTTTCCAAAGCCAAAAAGGGCTGTTTCTGTTTCTTGAAACCTTGTAAATGGAGGCAGAATTGTAAGCGACAAGTTGACAGGATGAAAATCCATTGTGTTTGAGGCGCAGTTAATATCTTGCGTGCAATTCAAGGGACTCCATTAATTTATGGAATTTCTGGTGCTAACATCTCTTTGAAAATGTTTGCAGACTATTGATCATGCTGCTTTTTCTTGGGGCTAGTGAATGCCAGAAAAAAATAAATGGCAGGTGTATATTGATACTTGCTTAAACCTTAAAAGTGCTCTTCTGCTGTCCATGGCTTGTTAAAAGTGGAGTGACTCCAGAGTGGCAAAGAGTAGTACCAGTTCTTGAAAATGCACTGGTGTCTTGCAAGGCAGAGACAGTTTTATTTTGTGTGCACGCATCACTTGGCTGGATTTGTTCCTCTTGTTTTCTATTGCATTGTGTCTGTCCTCTGTGGTTTTTGTTGTGCCAATGGGACACATCCAGGTTTGGCTCTTGCTGTGCTGTGTAGTGTAGAACATTCCCTGATGTCTTTGTCTTAGGGTGCTGATAATTAAAATAGTGGAGCAGGTAAACTGAAACAACCCTTTCAGTGTCACCAGTATCACTGGCAGTTCTTTGAAACTTCCAGTTTCTCATTCCAGCATCCCCAAGTTGTATTTGTTTGTGTAGTTGCTGATGGGACTTGAGTTATCTACAGCAGAAGAATCCACAAGACTTTGCTTTTGTTCTTTAACACGTTCACTGCTTTGATGTGACTGACTCTACTTTAAGTCCCATCTAGGGCTTAAAGTTGCTTTTTTTGGTTTGGTCTCATCTTCCATGTGGAAAGCTGTGGACAAAGGTGTTCAATACAGAAATAAACACCTGCAATGCTGAGAGTGAGACAGGTCCTTGCAAGTGCTAGAACATAATGACTAGATGCATACTGCTGGCTCTGGGAGAAACAAGGCTGAAGATGTGGTTTCTTCCTGAATGAAGCCAAAGAAGGCTTAGTTTTATCACCACAAGGTTTTCTTCCTTTGTTTTTCTCAGGCAGAGAGCAAGGTGTCTAGGAGCTGAGTTTCCTAATGGGTAACAAATTATATAGCACTTAGTGCAAAAGGAGAGTTTAGAGGCTGTGGCAGTGAGGTTGTGAAAAGCTATGTACTGAAAAATATACTTGCAAACAGAAGTGGACATTAGGAAAATAAAAATAGGTTTTATGGGCTTTACCAGAGGGGGTGGGGAGAGGCCAGTGTTTGTAGAAGATGAACAAACAAAAGGAGGGAAAACCTGGGTTATGTTGGGGTTTCCATGGCAACACAATACTTTTCCTGGAAATCTCAAATGATGAGATCTAATCTATCTGCTATTTAACTCTTGCATGTAAAGCCTTCTCGTTTCTCAGCTTACCGGCTGTCCTTCACACCATCCTCTCTGGTATTGAGCGTGCTGTCACTATTCAGTGGTGGTCTGCGTGGTGATGGGGTTCCTGGGACAATGTTGTTCCTCTTCTGTTCCCTCTGTTCCAAAGCACATAGAAAAGGAAAAGCTTATGAAGCTGAGAGGGTGCATGTGCAAGGGGTCATATGAAGGAGTTACTGTCTTTGCTAATCTGGAAAAGCTTCTGTTTCCTGCAGGTCCCAGAGAGCATGGACTGAGCTGGTACTGAGAGCAGGGTTGCTGGGCAAGTACATTGCTGAGGTGTCCTATTGCCTGTTGAGTTTAGTACGAAAGCATGTATGCTCCTTGGAGATGATGCAGCTTAGTGCCTGAGATCTGTGGGAAACTTGTGTGGACACTTAGGGTTCATCAGTTGTTTTAAACTAGAGCAGGGTAGGCAGGCATAAATTGGACACCATAAAAAAGTTCTCCATGATGAGGGTGGTGAGACACTGGCATAGGTTGCCCAGAGAAGTGGTTGAGGCTCTATTCCTGAAGACATTCAAGGCCAGGCCTGATGAGGCTCTGAGCATCCTGATCTAGAGCAAGATACAGGCAAGGAGTAAGTTATGGACCTTTGCTAAGCTGCTCATCAAATTTCAGAGTTCTCATGAATAGCAGACACAATTATTTTACCACTTTCTAGCAGGGCATATCAGCTGAAGGTACATGAAGATTTGGGGAAACTTTTGCAGATTTCTGGCACTTCTGGGACAATTCTGCATTTGTATTGGTGAAAGCTGGAGTATGTCAGTGCTTGGTCTTACGCTGTAGCCTTTGGTTTTAATGTAGGTTCTGAGACCTACATACTTTGGGTGAGGCTATGTGGTATGCCTAGAGTATAGGCTATTTTTGATGCTTTTGTTTGAGACCCATGTCCTGTGTGTCCAGAAGTGCAGCAGAGGGAGTTCTTTGACATCTGATTCTGTGAGTCTTTGAGGGAAAAGCAGAGCCTACAGGGAATGAGGTACAACATGGCATAGGGCTTCCATATTTAGAGCTGTTGCATTGCAGCCTTGTTAAGGACGTGACTGTGGAGAACTCTTGCAATACTCAGAAAAAGCAATATTCTCTTTAATAGGTGGGCTTTTGTGTTTTTTTCTTTTTATTTTTGTCCCCTGATTGTTGCTGTTATTAACCTGTTAATGCTTATGTAGTCCTGAAGATTTGTGGGTATCAAACAGCCATCATTACAATATTAGAAGAAAACCAGTTTAGTGGAGTTCAAAGAACAGCATTCCAGGTATGTGTCAATAAATAGGAAGCAGCACTTTCATATCTCTTAACAAATTATCCCTCATCTTTAAACATTTATTACATTTCCCAATATTTCTCCTGACAGCAACCTGTTCAACTTCTGACCTGTTTGCAAAAATCTGCACACCATCTATCAGAGGGATACGTGCACTTACAAACTTCTGTTCTGTAGGCATTAAGTAAATTATTTCTTTAAGATCATATGGCAGATCTATAATTAATTAAACCCTCTATGATATTAGTGCAAAATAATTTAGCCTTTCTGAAAAGGTAAATGTAATTTGCCGATCTTGTATTTGGAAGAATGCTTTCCCCAAAATCAATTCCTTTAGTTTCCAGAGAATAGAAATGAGAAGCAATCTCATTTTAATTATATCTCTTTATTGCTAACAAAGGAATGATTTATGCAATTAAATTAACTGGCTAGAAAATTATTCTCAGCTGGGCTGTCCTAATTCTTTGCTTTCTGAATTGCAAGCTCTTACACTTCTCTATGTAGATTAATTTTTCTGATATGCAAACAATGCTCCTTGTGTTCATTTTTAACATTTTTTATTCACAGCTCCCCTTTTCTTAGTGTCAATGACATGAGTAATATTTGTGCACTGCTGGGCTCTGATTCAG
This sequence comes from Turnix velox, assembly GCA_013400935.1. Taxonomy (NCBI): domain Eukaryota; kingdom Metazoa; phylum Chordata; class Aves; order Charadriiformes; family Turnicidae; genus Turnix; species Turnix velox. The sequence continues at coordinate 140,896 of VZTY01000044.1, forward strand.
GCCTTTTTTATGTAGAAAGATTGGAAAAAAATCTATTCTTGTGAATCTCATTATTGCCAGTGCAGAGCAAGGTTTTGAAGTTTTTTCTTATCTATTGCTAAGAAACAGCAGCAGGAACATGGAGGGACTGCAAAGATGTCAAAGGATGCAAACTTCTGAAGAAAAATGTATCAGCATTAAGGAGATGAGTAAATTTGAAACTACTGTTTAAGAAAGCAATTTTTTTTAATGTAGTTTTCTTACACCCTTGCCTTCTTTCAGCCAGGTAAAAAGCTGAAAATGAAAGAAAAAAGTTTTGTTTTGTACATGGATTAACAGGGAAAGAATTATGGATTTTCTTTCTGCAGGGGCTGGCCAGAAGGTTAGCCAGTGATATCTGGGCTGAGGGGAAAATTTCCATGGAACAACACATTGTGACCATGTGCCAGTGTGGTCTGACATCTTCTGAATGGGACACTGGTGCATTGGTTCTGTTTTCAAGCAGCTGTGAACATAACATGGAGCACGTGTCAGCTCTGTCCAAACTGTCCTGCCCTCTGCCACTGAGGATGTGTCAGCAGGTCAGACTTAGCTGCACTGGCTCTCTGATGGTGCTATTGGATGGCTCTGAAATTAAAAGGGATTAAAACAAAGGAGTTTTTTCTGAGTTAGTATATGATGCTTTGGGTGTAGAAAGGCCTGTGCCATTGGGATCCTGAAGACTTTTGAACTGCTAGATAGGAAGGATTATGGTATTTTGGATGGCATGAGAAAGCACCAAGTGTTTCCCTTTGAGTGTAGCTCATCCAAAGAGAATCTTCCTTCTGAGCTGGAGAGCTGCTGAGTGTGTGAGTGATGGAGTGGTTGGTGCAGTGATGAACAACCACAGCTGTTGGTGTTATCCTCAAGGACCCCACTGTAAAAGCAGCACAGACTGAATTTGCTTAGAAAGTGGGATCAAACTTACTGAAAGACTCTTTTGCAGAGAATAGTTGCCCTTAGCCTACTGTCAAAGAGTGATTTTATTATTTTGGGGATGTGTTTTTTTCCTCTCCCTAGTCCTGTGAGGTCTTTGCACTAGCTGGTACAGTTCTCTTCCATTAACACCTTAGCTTGTCCAAGCGAAGATACCTTACAGTGTCCGAAGAGGATGCTACTGGGGACAAGTTTACAAGCAATCTGTAGAGCTGGCTTTGAATTCAAAATGGTCTAGACTTGAAGGAATGGGTAGACATCAATAAAATGAAATTCATATAGACATTACCTTTAGGGAGGAAACATTTGATTTAAAAAGAAAAAGAAATGACTGCCTAGGCAAGCAGTATTGAAGGGAAGGATTTGGGTTCATAGTGAATCACTGCTAAATGAGTCAGAATAATGCTCCTTTGCAAAGAAATCTTGTTCCTGGAAATATTAAATGGAGTGTCATGTGCAAGTTGTGGGGTTGGAGGAGAGATATAACTGGCCTGTGTTACTTGGTGTAATCTAGGCTGACAAAATGCATCCAGCTTTACGTGCTGCATTTCAGAAGTCAAAAATATAAAGAACTGGGAAATCATTACCTGTTTGCTAAGTAAGGGTGATAAGTCTTACAGAGGGAGAAAACCAAACTTCACTTATAGCGTAGTGTGGAGAATGAAGCTGATAACCAGGAAAACCCTAACCACAAGCTTCCATGCTCAGAGATCGGCTTGCCATTAGAAAACCATCAAACCCAATGGATGTGTCCTTTGGTCCTCCAACTCTACCTACTTCCTTTTTCAACTTGGGAAAACCTGAGATTTCTCTTGTCCTGCACTTGTTCCTGCAGCCTGGGTGGGTAGATGGTTTCATACCTCTTCCTCATCTTCATTTTGCTCATGTTCCCTGCTACCTCTTTTTTTCTGCTTCCCCAACAAATTCTAGTGGGGGCTGGTACTGAAAGCTGCTTCTAGTGGTACTAAGTGGAAGGTTTTGTTTCTCAGTGCTTTTGAGACAAGCTGTGCAGGTAAACACAAGGAATAAAGGAAGCAAAAATATCTACTTATAGTAGAAGGGAATGAAAGACGAGAAACCAAAATGAAAAAACCTACAAAAAACCCTCTCAAAACCACACACATAAAAACTGAACCAAAACTGAAAATGCCTCCTTTCCTACAGTTTATAGCAAGGTGATGCTTTGCTGGTGTCGAAAGCTTTTAATGAGGAGTGGTGGAAGTTTGAAATGAGGACAGTCTGTTGGAGATCCTGTCCACATGAACGATCCTGGTACCAGGAACCACAATGTCAGGCATTGGAAGGGACTTCAATGAATCATCTAGTCCAGTTGCCAGAAATGCCTGGTTGTGGAACATCTTCATGGAGCTGCTGAGGGAGGGGGTGCCCTCAATTTGCCAAAATGTTAAGAAATACAGAGTCTAAAATGTAGTGCTTAGAAGCACAACCATGTTATAGGAATCCTGCTCAGGATAGTTCCAGTTTAAAGGAATAGCTCCTTGATGAAACTCTGCTACAATCTGAATTCTGGATTCCTCTTCTGTTCCTAAACAAAGGAAGTAAGAGCGAGTTGCCTCCAGATCCTCTAATCGAATTAATCACCTCTCCATGGACCATTTCCCAAATGTGCCAGGATTTAATTTCCCACTGAACGATATCCAGATGAGAAGCTGATTTTGGTAACACAGGGAATCTCTTTCTGTAAAGTAGATCTGTTTCGGGTGGACGTTCTCTCAGTGAGAAGATCCCCATGCCTGTCCCTCACTTGTTAACCTACAGAGACAGCTGCCTGGTAGTATTTTTTCCTCTTGGATGAAAAAGAGGTGCTACTGAGATATCAGTAGCACAAACAGTGGCTTCACCTGGCTTAAGGTGTGTGGGAGGTGCACAGGGAGGTCTGTTTTCTCTTTGGAAAACTGTGTAGAATTTTAGGACCTTGTCCACTTGTTCTTGGTTTCCCTGAAATATGAGGCAAAAAATCTCTAGGAGCCCTGTCCTTTTTTTTTTTGAAGTCTGACATCTTCTGCTTTCACTTCTGCTTTTGATATCATGAAGGACCCAGCTAGATCTGATGCTTCAGAGCATTATTGGAAATAAAAACAATTTCAATCAGTTTAACTATTTAACAAAAAATACTTTAATAAATATTAGTTCATATATAATTTAAAATAACAGATACTTCTGTTAATATAAGATTCTAATTGAATGCTAAAATCAGAAGTTAGAACAATCTGTCTCACTATACTGAAAGAGATGCAAGTAACAGAAAGCTTTATGTTGTCCTTGTCTTAATTTCTTCTTTTAATTTCTATTCTATCCCCTCTCCCAGTAAATTACCAAGAGATAGCTCCTAGCTACATCTTATGAGCAGCAGAAGAAATGAAGCAATGTAAAATATAGATAATATACACTGAACATACTGTCTGTAATTAGAGTGTGGTGCACCACAGTGCTCTGTCTCTGCACTTCAGAGACAAACTTTGTGTAACGGTGGGCTCAGGGGTTTTATACTCTGGCTTTAAAAATCTATTTGGTTATTCTTCCCTTGGAACAAGATCTAGTTTGGAGCTGGGTGATCTCCTTAAGGTCTTTTCCAACATAAATTATTTCATTCCTCTCTGATGACCTTTATGGCTGTTGTGTCCAAACTGATGATAGCTACATTGCTTCTGGGAAGCTCTGTGCTGAAAGACAATGGTGCAACCAGCTCAGAGAAGGTATTTGCTTCTCAGAGAGTGTCAACCTACTGGACACTCTCTGAAAATCAACCCCATACTCCAGCATATGGACTTGGCCTCACTGTTGATCTTACAGTATTATAGGTTTACCCAGACTGGGAGGGGAGCTTTCAGATCATCAGATTCAATCATCAACTGAACTTTGACAAGAACCACCACCAAACCTACCTGCTGAGTCTGCTCTGTCCTGTTTTAATAAGTACATTAAACACCATTGGTTCCATTGTCCATCCCTTAGAGGTGCCACTATTAACAACCCATAAACTGAACTTTGTTCTGCAGATCACCAAGCCCTGCCACTTTTCTGCCTACCTTATTTCTGCCCACTCTGAATTTCCTTTTTGATTTCCTTTTTTTTTTTTTTAAATCCAACTGAACTCTTTTTGCAGGGATCTTAGTGTCTAGAACTCTCTTGGCAAAGAACTGTCCACTCCATTTGGATTCTAAAGGGATATTACAATGTTGAATATGCTAATAATTATTATTGCTGGCAATAATGGGAGCAGCATGGGATTTCTTTATTTTTCTTTCTTTTTTTTAGATTTCTCTGTCCTCTGCAGATGCCACTTTAATGCAAATCAAACTTTGTGGATTGTGTTACCTATTGAAAAATAGTTTCAATTAGAAATTCAATTACACTGTCTTGGGGGGATGGAACTGACAGTTTCTTTGAATTTTGCACGTTATAGAGGGCTCCAAAGTGCCATAAATCTGCTAATTGATTTCTGTACCTGTAATGTTTGATTAGGTGTATTTTATTGTCTTCTTGGTTTTAATTAACCCCAGGCTTGTCAAAATGCTTCCACTGACAAAGGATATATGATGAACTGAGATAAACTCTATTAACAAAGGCTGACTTTTGTCAGTAATTGCTATCATGCATGAGAGTTATTAGAAATTATCGTGCACAAAAAGAAACTGTACTTTTGGTAGCAACTTTTATGGGCTGCTATAAATCTGCTGATAGGCCCCTCCATGCAGGAGACAAGCAATGGTGAATGACAAGGGGTCCAAAGGAAAATCAGTCATTTTCTATGTGTCTTATAAATATTAAGAGTGACAAAATGGGAAGAGTTATGAAGTCTGAGTGCTGAAAATGGGGTGGATGCTAATGCACCTAAACTTGTTTCCATTAAGGACTATGAGGACTGTTGAGATCAAGGGCATGACTACTTTGGGAAGATCTTGGTTTTAGTGAGGCAGAATCTGTTACCTTGGCTGTGGAGCTCTGAAACAGTGAAGTGATATTGAGCCCTTTTTTAGGTCCTTGGTGAGTGTCCAAGTCTGGGGTGTCACCACTTGGAGGCAGCTTCTACCTAAGAAGCAATTGCAGAGGCTGTGGTTGAGATGTTTTTGCTGAGCACAGAGGTGTGCTGTGGTGCTGCACACTGTTTGTGTGGTCTGCTGTTGGAAGTCTTTTATCTAGGAATGCAGCAGCAAACCTGATAAACCATCTCTTAACCAGATCAGGAAAGAAAGGTCAATATACTAATTTTTACTGATGTAAGGTCTTATGTAAGATGTAAGGTCTTAGCTTTTGTAAGATCTTTAGCCAGTAGCATCCCCAAACACAGCTGAAAGTCAATGTGAAAGTATTTTTGGCTGAACAGCATCTTCAAGGCATACAGATCTTTTGCCCTTCTTTAGCCTCTGAACTCTCTGTTCTGGACAAATGGAGGATTCATCTGTATGTAGTCCTGTGAACACAATTGAAAAGAATTGTGAATATAAGTGCAGCAATAATTAAGTCATACAAAAGTAAAACCTATGCATCAAACTTTCCTGAATGTAGTTGTTAAAGTTGATGCAAGTTTCCTAGAAATGCTTTATATATAAATTGTGTGTTGTAGAGGTAAGTGTGAGGCAGTGTTTGTCAATGTGTGGGGAGAGTTCATAGGATCCTCAGGAGCTCCACCGATCTGGTTTTGCTGTCTTTTGTCAACTTCTGCTGTTTAAGTTTTGATGCAAGTCTTGCATGTGTGAGAGAGAGAACATATATCTATCTATATTGCCTCTTGGGGTATGCTGAAAACAATCCATTTAGAAACCAGGTGTCCTTGTCTCTCTTGGCATCTGGTTAAATATCAGGTGAACAGGAGAAGGTTAAAGCATCCTAGGATGTGAAGTCCTCAGCCCCATCTGATGAGATATGAAGGTCATGGTGACAGCCCACATGTGAAAGAAGTGTCCTTATTCTCCGTAGATAAACCAGACCAAACCAATGTACCGTAAGTTGTCCCTAACTTGAGCTGAGACACACGCGTTTCAGTCTGCTGAGACCAGAGGTCGCTGTTGAACTGGAAATGGGGACCCTTCGCTTCTCCAGAGCCACCTCCTCTCTATTATGTCCAGCTCCTAACCTGCTCTGCGATACCTCTGGTTGTTCTTCTCTTACAGTAAGTTGCTCTCTCCACAACTCAGTGTTAGTCTGAGGGGCTGACTGATTCAGCTAGAGAAGGCAGGAGAGTGTGGCTGAGCTCTGTTTCTCTGCAGCTAACTCTTGCTCTGTGCATCTACCAGCACCTACCAACAAGTCCTGCATGAACACCTCAGACTTAACCTGCATTTCCTCCATATTATGGTCTCTGGCACTGCCTTGGTCATAGCAGACACCTCTTCCTGTTGCCCCGGTGGCTGCCTATAAAAGGAAAAATATATATGGTGTTGAGCAGCAGAGAATCAACCAAGGCATTATGACAAAAAATTTGTCACCAGAATGGATGTGGAATTCTAGCAAATGTCACCTTACTTCTGTCTGCAATTCTGGAGGAATGAGATGGCACAGAACCAGACACAGAAACAGCTTCAAGTTGCACCTGGGGCAATTTAGACTGGATATTAAGGAAAAAAAAATTTGTCACCGAAAGAGTTATCAAGCATTGGAACAGGCTGCCTAGGGAGGTGGTTGAGGCACCATCCCTGAAGGTCCTTAAGAGACAAGTAGATGTAGAGCAGAGAGATATGGTGTAGGGATGGTTCTTGTTAGAGTTGGGTTGATGATTGGACGTGATGATCTGAAAGGTCTCTTCCAACCAAGGTGATTCCATGATCAGAGCCATGCTCCACTGGAGCAGCTGTATGTCAGGTGTGCTTTGGTACCTGGACAAGAGTCAGTTGGGCAGCTCCTGGTTAAAACTTGGTCTGAGTAGCAGCAGTACTGCAGGGAAATACATTTTGAAGCTTGTTGAGCCCCTTTTTAGCTCTTCTGGAGATTAACCGACTGCTGCAACATGAGTGTTGCAACCTTTCCTGGGTAGGCTCCTGGCAGGAGGCATCAAGCTGAACCCCTGAGCCCAGCTGATCCTGACCTAGCTGTGGGCATGTCTGCTCTGAGTCCCTTTCCCAGGCCAGGAGAGCTGGCTGAAAATGCTTTACTCCTTTAATGAATCTCCATAAAATCCCACAGGTCACAATTTGCTGCAAGTTGCATGGGTGAATCAGCATCTTATATTACCATTCCTCACTGCTTGAAAACACCTTGGCTTTTAATTTCCTTGCTTCTCTCTAGAGAAAAATCAAACAAGAGCTACCAGCAGAAACGATGGACTCTTGTACCTGTCTGTAGAAGAATGGTCAGGAATGCAGAGGCTTGACAAGCTGGGACATCTGTGGCAGCAACAGCCTGGGAAGTGAGCAAACCATGCTTTGCATCACTTTGCTCATTTAGAATTCACAGCAGCCTGAGATCCAGCAGTATGTTCTCAATTGGTTTATTATAGTCAATACTTATTATTAATAGATGTGAAACAGACAAGATCTGAGCCTTTTGATGCTGTAAATCAATATAGATCTGCTTGCTACCCAAAGCTGCAGACTAGTCTCAGCAGAGCCACAAATCCTCAGTTAAAACTTCAAGTCTCTTGCCTAGACCTGTAAACTTATTATGGATGCCTTTGTGTTGGCAGAAAAAGGTCTTTCAATAGTCCTGCCATTCCAGAACATGTGAGGAAAAAGCTATCCAGCAGAAGGCACTATCTGGCTAGAAAAATTATCATAGTGTGGTTATTTTGGCAAATGCTGTGCAGTTGGTCAATGCAGTCACTGCAGATCAGCCATTGGACTGAGCATTACCTGGTTTTGGTTGAACTTGAGTTGTGTTCCTCTTTCTTTAGGAGCAGAACTCTGCATTCAAAGCAGTGGGAGCGTAGGAGATGCTGTAGTGTCTAAATAACTGGCAACATCCTATAATGTTACGGCACAAAATGTCTGAGTTAATGATCCAGTTGATTTACAAGTCAACTGCATGACAATAGAAATTAATATTCACCGATGAGCTAAAGTGAGAGGCCTCAATTTTTTTTTTTCTCTCTAATGATTTTGTGTTAAATCTGTGGGTGAGTTCATATCCCTGTTTATGGATCAGAGGATATCTCAGGATATGATGTAGGACCATCCTGTTGGGCCATCCTGGGAAACAGAATGAAAGAAATCTTGAGTGAAACTACCTAAGTGCTGTGGGTTTTGAAAATATCTCCAAGTTGCAGTGAATCCAATATATGGAAAAGGAGATTCCTGATCAAATGTGGCTTTGTTTAGGGAGCAAAGTGTAAGAAGGTCAGGCCAGATTCTGCTCTCCTGATTTATACCCAGTTGAGCTGCACCACTACAAAAATGAAAGAAAAGCTATGGTTATTATGGGAAGAAGGTGGCACTTTCCTTTAAATAAATTGATTTTTGGTTAAAAACAGAGTTGCTGAGTGAAAGATGCTGGCTGTGGCATGTCCCTTCCCTGCAACAGAAGGCTGAATGGAGGGAACTTCTCTTTAGTATACTGGGAGTCAGAAGTGGCTCCTTAAATTCTTTGTTTAAACCAAAGAACTGTAGTTTCATTCACGTACTCAGATGGATGTTGGCAGACTGGGAGACTCTCAAGAATCTCTTAAAACAGAGATATCCAAGGTCTTTCTCCTTCCTCAGGCTGGGCTGAGCTGACTAATGTCCTGTGCTGTGCCTAAGGCTGCATGAGCTGTTCCCCATCAACCCTGGGCCATGCTGGAGATCAGGACCTCTAGGGATGCGCCATCCTTCCTCCCACTGAATGTGTCTCTTTCTCAGAGAAAACAGGGAGATGAGTTTGTTTGATACTTTTGTTCTGCTGCTCAGCATTAGCAGGGACTGGGTGCAGTTGACTTGTCAAAGGAGCATGTGATATGGTGGCTTCTGGCCTTGCTGCTGCTCCCCAGGGCCCAGGAAGGTCTGTAACATCCCCAGGCTGTCCATCTCCTGTAGCTTCTCTCTTGCAGAGCTGGTACTTAGCAAAACTCCTCTAATAGCCTTTATGGTCTTAACCCAATTTCCTTCAAAACTGCCATATGCTGTGAGCTTTGGGAGGGATTAAGAACATGAGAAGGCTGCTCTTTTAAATCCTGTGGAAAGGAGGAAATGTGGCTTTTTGAGTGCCTGCAGGCAAAGAATAGAGGAATTTCATAATTTCTGTTTTGGGGCAGAAAAAGCTTTATGCCCTTACCAAAGTGAAGATTGCCTCCTTCAATAGGTACTTTTCTAATCACAGGACATGTGAGGGAGTTCTCATGTGTTGCTTTTGTTGCCATATTGGGTGGTGCTCTCAGATGCTTACAAAACTTGCGAAGAAATGAGATCAGGTAGAAGATGATGAATTCCAAAGAAGAATCAGATGCTGTGGAGAAGGAACTGAGCCTCCTGCTGTGTAACCACTTCCCTCCTTATCAGCAGATCTGTCCCAGCTGTGAGGGGGTATCTAGTCAGGCAGGTGCTGTCTGCTGAATCACTTTTGTGCCAGGTGATGGGAGGTAATTTTCAACTTAGAAGTTAAAACATCTGTTAGTAGTGCTGGTCCCTCAGATTGGACAAGGCAAGGCAGATTTCAGATTCTTTATCAGAGATAAATTCCTGGCATCTATGCTGGGAAGCTGGTGATCCTGGAGTTAGGCTTCAAGAGTCTACATAGGTTAGGATCAGTCTTTTTCAGGATTTGTAGAGAAATGCTGAAATCTACTTGTCCCTGGAGAAGCAATGTGCTCTTTCTGGATGGCTAAAGCATGCTGGTTCTTGGTACAGATCATCTTGTGGCCTTTTGGTGCCTGCCAACTGGACTGAAGTTCTGCCTGGTTAAGGATATGGAAGAGTGCCCTGTGGTCAGAGTGTCTCCATCTGTGTAAGAAAGAAGAGTCTGTCTCTGTAACAATAGGCAGACCTCACGCAATGAAGCTGAAATACCAGAAGGTGAGCATTTCTTCTGTATGTATAGAGAGCCTGTGCATGGTGCAGAGGCAGATTATATTATTATTTTGTGTTTGTGTTTTTTTGTTTTTGTTTTTCTTTATTTTTTTCACCTGGAACACCTGATCTTTGATCCTATGTATTTTGTAGCCCTGTGAGTGGAGGGTTGTGTCACACCACTAGGGTAGTGAGTGGGATGGACTTTTTCTGCTGCTTTAGAGGGCTAAATACAAGTTTATTCTGCATATAGAGTGTGAGTGCCTGAGATCATTTGTTGCAAGCTGTGGCTGAAGGACAAAGTACAATGACTGAAACAATTTTGAGAAGCAGGATCTAGAGGTCAATTAGTGAATGAACAGGGATAAGAAAATGGAGGTTGAAAAAGAGGCAAAGTTATTTACAGCCTGCATGGCCTTCCCTCTCCTTGTGCTTTATTCTTAATGGCTTGCTGCTTTTACCTCTCTTTGTCTAATGAATATGTTGCTGAGTTATTGGAAGCACAAGCTGCATCCAAAAGCAGGACACTCAGGGTTTATTATATTCATATAACTCCAAACCAGCCAAATTGATTTTTTTTTTTTCCTTTTTTATTCTTCTCCTCATCTTTAAATCTTGCTGTGGATTTAGTGGTAGTGACAGGTGTGAGACTGACAGCACTGGAGACGGAAAAGCTATGTTTGGGTCAGGGCCCCAGCTGTGGGTGGGGAGAGCACCCTCTCCTCTTTTGATTCTTGCTTTCTCTAACTACCTCTCCTTGGGGGAAGTACAGTCCTTAGCTGCCTTCTTGACATTCTGATCTCTACTGGATTTGAGAAGCTGGGGCTCTCTTTTCCATCCAGTTACCAGTATGGCTTCATGCTGGTATGACTGATTGCCTGCTCTCCTACGTCCCAGCAGTAGAGGCAGTGGGCATACTCAGTCCTGGCAGTGCAGAGTAAAAACTTGTAGCTCTGGAAAGGCTGTTCAACGTCGACACCCTTGGGTGGCTTCAGCTCCCAATTCTGTGGGCAATGAATAGCTTGTGGGAAGAAGCACGTGGTTGTTTTGGGTAGTCTTTTTATCTAAGTATCTCTGGGAGTGTCCACTGCTTGTCAGGCTCAGTCCAGGTAATCCTTTCTGTGTAGTGGCTGTGGGAGTGCATTTAGTGACTTCTGCCCTCTCTAGGGCAGCCTGTAGAGATCTGTAGACTGCTTGCTGTCTCCTAGAGCCATTCCCCTTCCTAGCACAGAGGTGGACATGGCAGCAAAATATAGGGCCAGACCCTGGGACTTTGTCCTTGTGGTCACTCCACTAGTGTGGTGCCAGCACATTTCAGAGACAGCTGTGCCTTGTCCTTTCAGGGTGGAAAAAGAGCAGAACAGGAACCCGAGGGGTGGAGAGGGAGATCTCTCCTCTTGGGGAGAAATAAAGGACCCCACCCTCAGCAGGAAACAGCAAGAGGTTTTCATCTCAGCCCTGGTTAATGAGGGCATTTTGATCTACAATTGTTGACTGCAGAAAGAGCCTCCCTGTTAAAGGGGGAAGGGATGTCCTGGGGGAGAGGGTCGCTGAATATGCATGGCCCCGGGTCTCTTTGTTTAGCTGATATCTGACTATATTTATTCTTCTAGATTACACATTCTGACTGCGGAACAAAGGGCTGGCAGGAGCTGCTCTCTTGTGCTTAATAATTTGAGTGAATTTACATTTCAATGCAGCCCTGAGCCACTTCCCACCCCCCATGGAAAGAGCAGAATTTCCCTGTTGTGGGGTGGGGGGAAAAGAAACTCCCACCCCAGTGGCCAGGCTGGGAGATTTATTGATACTCCTTTCTGAATTTATTCCTCGTGAATCCTGTACGTGTGTGCCCACCTGCCTGATGCAATGTTTTCTTCCCTGCCACCCCGCTCCATGACTTGCTCAGAGAATGCTCTCTGCCCCCCCCCTCCCCGCTGAGCAGCCTGATTCATCCGCAAGTAATTAACCACCGGCAGTACAGAAAGTACCTGGCTCGGCAGAAGTGTGAAAACACATCTACACCTAATGGGAACTGGACGGAAGCTTTCCATTTTGAGTGACACCCGGGGAGCTGCAATGTGACAAAAAGACAGAGGTAGCCGTTGCCAAAACTCCCCGAATATGCCCAGGTTTCTATGCGGTGTCCTTTTCACTCTACTTCGGGGGTGGAAAGTGTAAAAAATCATTTGCTGAGTCAGAGTTAGAGTCGCAGGGGGTCTGTCTGGAGGTGGCAGTTTCTCACTTGTCTGACCAGCCTTGGATCCCTGCCTGTAGCGGATGGTTTGACCACAGGGCTTGTCTCCTATTTGAGATGAGTTTTTCCTGTACTGCATCCCTGAGCTTATATACATCTAGGTTTTGTGTCCCTGCATAGGATCCTGGGCTTTGTGTGGACGAGTGTCCTGTGCTAGCTGCCCCCCAACACTAACTGAGCCACAGTCCCCCAGTTTAACATTTGTCTCTTGTCCACCTATTGATAACCTTACAGGGACAGGGAGTTTGTAGGCTGATAATTTCATTGTGCTGCACCGTAACTGAGGCTCTTACTCCTGCTCTGTGTCAGTCCATTATAACCAGTGGTCAACTATAGCATCAGATCCTCCTTGCTGTTGCAGAGGACATCTCTGCTTGTTTAGAGCTGCTTCAGAGATGGCTTGTGAGACTGTGATGTGATTTAAAACAGGTAGCAACTAAGCACCAAGAAGCTGCTTGTTCACCCCCTGTGTTGGGTGCAGGGAGAGAACTGGAAGATTAAAAAGTGAGGGGAAAAAAAACCTCGTGGGCTGAAATGAAGACAGTTTAATAGGTAAAGCAAAAGTTGCACATGCAAGAAAAGCAAAGCAAGGAATTCATCAGCTGCTTCCCATTGACAGGCAGGTGCTCAGCTGGAAAAGCTGGGCTCCATTATGCATAATGGTTACTTGGGAAGACAAATGCTGTAACTCTGAATGCCCTCCCCTCCCATCTTCTTCCCCAGCTTTATATGCTGAGCATGACATCGCATATAATGGCCATTTGGTCAGTTGAGGTCAGCTGTCCTGTCCTCCCAACTTCTGCACGCCCAACCTGCTGACTGGGTGGGACAGTGTGAGGAGCAGAAAAGATCTTGATTGCCTAGCAACAACCAAACCCACCACTGCACTATCTTGTTATCCCCATCCCAGATCCAAAACATAGCACTCCACCATCTGCTAGCAAAAAAGTTAACTCTCTCACAACTAGAACTGCGACAGCTCACAAGCACAGGACTTCGCTGGGTGAGATCTACTTGTTAGTGGGAGGAAGGAATACTCTTCTCCCATTTGATCCTCTTTAGCCCCACATTGTCTTTTCAGTTTGCAAAATGAGATGGGCCCTTGCTGCTCTTGAGACTGGAAGACCATGACATGATGGAAGAAGCTGCCTCAGATGTACCCAAGTCCAGCAGTAGCCTCTTGCACAACCTGGCTCCTTGGGCAGCCAGGGCACAGGCACTTCTGTTCTGAATCCTTTTCTTGCAATCTATTTCGAATGTGCAGTGTGAGGGAGATGTGAGTTCTCGAGCAGAGCTGTAGAGTCCCTCCATGTACAAGGGAAGCCTACTTCTAACTCACTCTTAAAGGGGCCTTTAAGATTTTTAGTTCCAGCTTTCCTTCCAACCTGTGCTGCAGAAGAGCTCGGAAATGGGTTTTATTGCCAAGTTTCACCATTTCAATGTACATTAGCTTGGCTGTTGTTCCTCTTGCTACTCAAAACAGTAAGTCTGAACTCTTGTATCTGTAGAAGGCAGTGCAATGATCCTCCTGTAACCACTTCTCCTTCTCATGAAGTGAGAGCTTGTGTGTGATGCTGTTTTTCTTGTTGCTAAACTTTCTAGATATGGTTATTCAGTGTTAAAAAATGTGTGATGTAATGGCCAAGGAACACCAACAGAACCAGGGCCTTGCTCTGTCCCCCCCCTTGAGCCCAAGGAAGTCCATTCCAAGGAAGGAATTTCCTGCCCTGCAGAGCTTCAGCCTAAAGCTTGAAAGAGTCAGTGATTGTCAGAAATTGCCTGAAACACCTGCTGGAACAGGTACCTGTGTTTATTTTGAAGTGTGAATGTGTGCATTTGTTATTTTTATTCATTTTGCCTTGTGTATATACAGGAATGTGGAAACATACATATGTATGTTCCATATCACACATATATACACAATCTGTAATATACATATACACAATGCAGCCCTAAATCAGGGGGTTTTAGCTTCTCTTAATTACCTAATTATATTGATTTTTACATTCTGTACGTCTTGGTTTTATCTGAACTTTACAGAAGGTGTAAGCAATACACATCTTGTCACATCCCATTTTCACACTAGCGCTGTTGCTGTATGAACCATTGCTAGAAATAAAACACGACGAGAATAGTCAGCCATCTGTCTGGAAAGCACATGCAGTCCCAGATGGTGGTTTCTCTCCCGCTCACTGGTAGCAAAGTCTTCTGTCTAAGGAACACAGCAGAAACGTGTAGCAATTCAGCAGGGATGTGTAGAATGTGCAGCTTCCCCCTCACCCCCCCAGGCTGGGGCTGAGGGCCCTCCAGCAATGGAAGCAGTGGGAAGCTTGGAACACCCAAAGGGGGGTAGGTGTTCACCTCCTGCTGAGCAGAGAGATCAGCATCCAGAGCCAGAAAACTCCACAGCAGCCCCCTCTGCTGTGAGATCCCTCATCCCAACTTAGAATGGTAGAATGGCTTCTGTTGGAAGGGACCTTCAAAATCATCTGGTTCCAATCCCCTGCCCTGGGCAGGTGCACCTCCCACCAGACCAGGTTGCTCAAAGTCCTATCCCACTGAACAACTTCTTTATGAATGAATATTCCTTTGTAAGGTTGTGGTGAGGAGTAGACAGAAGAGTGTCAGCAGGATTTTGGCAGGTAAAGTTGGAGGGAGGTGAAGGTCTGTGAGTTGTTCTCTCTGGTACTGCAGGACCAAAGGTCTGTCTCTGCTGGAGAGCTGCTTGGTTTCCAGACAGGTTGGCCATCAAGAACTGGCACTTGCCCACCTCAGAGGCCCCCAAACTACTTCACAATCTGTCTCCCTCAACCAAGGGGTTGCTTGGTATTGTTCCGAGAAATTGCAGTGTGGCACTGTTGCCTGATCTTGTTAAATGACAGCACAGGAATGTCATTCCTGCCAACAGAAGTTGATGAACCACCCCTGGATAACAAAGTGTGGTCATACCTGCTGAACTCAGCCTCCAAGGGTTGCTTTCACTGATCAAAATTAGCCGAAATAGCCCAAGAATGTGAAAACTGCCAAAGTCTGGGAGTGACTTGGTAAGAATGCAGCTTCTTCCTCCTTT
This sequence comes from Turnix velox, assembly GCA_013400935.1. Lineage (NCBI taxonomy): Eukaryota > Metazoa > Chordata > Aves > Charadriiformes > Turnicidae > Turnix > Turnix velox. The sequence goes on from VZTY01000044.1 coordinate 156,110, forward strand.
GAACTCTTCTCTCCTTCATGCAGTTTTGAATCTGGCCCGCGGGAAGGATAAAGAAGAACAGAACAGGTTTTTACAGAACTGAGAAATAAATAAGAAATCATCACAAAAAGAATGACAGCACTCTGTGCCTTTGGGGGGGACACCCAGAAGCTCTCGGTAGTGCTTTTCACTCCAGCCTTTAGAAGAGCTAAGCAGAAGTCCTGTGAATTTCTTTATCTCCTGATCATTTTGCCTTAAAACAGCTTCTCTTTCATGGGTTCTAGTTTTCAAGGGTATCCTTTAAGACTGTCTCCATTCCCAGAAAAGTCATTGCATGATGGTACCTCTCCCCATATACTGTCTTCTGGGAGACTTGTGGATGTGGAGGTATACTGCAGAAGTTTCCTCTTTTGTAGAGAGCAAAGCCTGTGTGGCTCAGTGAAACCAACAGGAGATGGCACAGTTTTGCTTCAGAACCTGTCCTGTGCTGGCTTTTTCTGTCTGGACATCAGCCAGATGTTTGCTCCTCAGTACTGAGCCAGGGCTACATGGGGCCTTGTCACTGTGGTAGGACAGCAGTGATGGTGTGTGCAGTGAGTGTAAGGAGTGCTGTGGTCCTCTACTGTAGTGCATCACTCCATGGAGCCATTACAGAGACACTGGAGATGCACTCACATGGTCAGGAGGTAAGGCAACACATTTTTTGGTTAAGATGCTGATACTGTGATTTTTCTACTTCTGTTTGAAGTGCCTGAGGTCACGGATGAAGAACAACTAGAGTGAGAGAGGTGCTTAGGAAGTACCAGATGTTGAGTAGAGGAGCATAGGGTGATGTTCATCTTGTTCTGAGATGACAGCTGTGGGGCACATAGTGTAGGGTGTGGTATGCCTGGGGTAGGACTTTTTAATAGGATATGTGATGGAAGGACTAGGAATAATGGATGAAAATTGGAAGAGGGTAGATTCAGGCTAGATGTAAGAAAGAAATTCTTTATGGTGAGACAGTGGAACAGGTTGCCCAGAGAGGTTGTGGATGCCTCCTCTCTGGAGGTGTTTAAGGCCAGGCTGGACAAGGCACTGAGCAACCTGATCTAGTGGGTGGTGTCCCTGCCATTGGCCAGGGGCGTTGGAACTAGATGATCTTGAAGGTGCCTTCCAACCCAAACTAATCTATGATTCTATGGCACAGCACCAGGAGGACCTGGGCCTAGGTGCATGGCTGGAGAAGCTCAAGAAAAGAGTCTTTGACCCAGGGAATTGTCCATCTCACCTGACCTGCTAGTCCTCAATGGGTGGCTGTGGAGAAGCGATCCTGAGGGTGACAAGTCCAGAGGAACAGGTCCTCCTGTAACTTCAGGGAAATGTGGGTCCCGAGTGGCAGTCAGTGGGGATGCATGGACTCCCAAAGACCTTTTATTGCAGCACGGACTGGGGCAACAAGAGGGATATCTCCCATGGGTGACAAACCCTGGCTAGAGGAGAATGTAGGAAGGGCAGGAAACGAGGATCCCTCTGATCATCAAAGTGAGAAGGACCTGCCAGGTTATAAGCTCTGGGCCCATCCCCTGTGAGTGATGCTCCTTGGGCTGCCAGTCTTCTCTCCTTGTTGGAGCTGGTGGGTGCCTGGGGAAAAGCTGCTCTCCCTGCTGGCTTCTGCCCATCCAGGCACTGGCAAGGAGGTCCTAATCGCTCAGCAAAGCAGGGAAGTCCATCCCTATTTGTCACCAAGCGTCAGGGCCTTGGAGGTGAATCAGATGCACTGCATTAATAGATCTAATCATGGCGAGCCTTGGTCGTGCCGTGTGTAGCAATCTGTTTCCTGGCTGACAGCGCTGCTCACCGCCAGTGGGAGGGAGAGACAGAGAAAGAAGCATCATCTCCTGCCTGCAGCTCCACGGGGCAGGACCGTGTTGGTGGATTCAGTGGAGTTTCTTTTCACCTGCTGGGTGGATGAGTGGAATTCTGGTCTCTTGCTTGTTGATGGCAAACCTGCCAACAGGAGTGGATCATGGCTGGGGAAACTGCTTTCAGGACTGGAGTTTCTCTTTTCCCTCCCTGAAGGTATTTAAGGCCAGGTTGGATGAGGCATCGAGCAACCTGGTCTAGTGAGAGGTGTCCTTGTCCATGGAACTAGATTATCTTTCAGGTCCCTTCCAGAACAAGCCCTTCTAAGATTCTATATCTGCTTCTCCTTTTAGCCTGTTGGCAGCCCCGTATTTTGTGTTTGTGATCCTTGCTAGCACTGGTGGTTGGTGCCAGTGCTGGATGATGTTTCAGACCAGTCTGAGATCAATAGGGGAGTACTTGCTTGCATCATACTAATGAAATCTTATGCTGAGAGCCCTTGTGCTATTGATTGTAACAGTTACTTCAGCTGGAATTTGGGAAGCACTTACTTGAAGTCTAAAAAATGAGAGGAAAGCAGAACGCTGGGTGATTGGATTGACTTCATTTCCAGTGGATTACACTGTAATAATTGTGTATGTCCAGTCTGCTTTCATTACTTGTCCCTCTAATAAGAGTACCAGGAATGCTTTCAAATTTCAATATGTAGGATTACAGGGCTTGCTTGGAGCAAGCACCAGAACACAGCGGGCAGGAGCAATATGAGAGGCTTTATCTTAATAAGCAGCAGAAGATACCCACTCACCCTGATGTCTGCCCCATTCACATCCTTTTCTTTGCTTTCCTTCCTCTTAAAAAAAAAGGAAACAAAAATGCCAATTACTGACTGAGAACATGAATTTTTCATTGACCTCCTGTAATTCCCCACAAAGCTGAGGAGCCTGGAAGGTAATGAAATGAGATTTCTCCAAAGAACAAATGAACAAGAGAAGATAAGTGCCTGAACTGAAAGCCCCGGTGAGATGAGGGCATCGTCAAGGGCTTGTCTTTGGGGTGAAGGAAGGGCAGAGATGCTCTGGGGTGAGGAGGGATAAGAAAGGGTGGCTGCAGGCTCATTGCACATCATTACTTGTTCTCCCAGACATTGCTCCTTTCCTGAGCAACTGCTGAGACTATGGGATGGGAATGGGGCAACCTTAGTGGGAGTGTGCAGGCAGGGTTAGTGTTGGGGTTTTTTTGTTTGTTTGTGATTCCCTCTGATGTACAGCCTTCTACTCTCTCTCTTGGTGTGGGGCAAAGTATCTTGACTGCACTTGGACTGAGGGTACTTTGGCTGTCAAATGTCTGAGCTTGCTTTGCAGAGCAGTTCCTGGTGGAGCCCTGCTTGCTGGTGGCACCACACTTGATGGGGTCTTGCCACCATGCTGGGGCTTTCTAGGACTTTTGTTGTTTTAAATATGGACATGCTGCTTTAAAATATCCCAGCAAAACCTGCTCTCAAGCTCATTTATTATTTTTCATAAAGGCTTCTCCCCCCCGCTTTTTTTTTTTTTTAAGATGCTG
>VZTY01000044.1:159761-288221 GCA_013400935.1 Turnix velox
TTTTTTTTTTTTTTTTAAGATGCTGTCAAATTGCACTTCTTAAGATTCATGGTGGATCTCCTCTGCCTGACTCTGTTACCCAATTTAAATACACAGCAGCAAGAGGGGTTGAATGCCAGTCTGTTAACACAGTGCCAGAGACCTCCGTGAGGTTGTTTGTTAAAAGCAAATTGTACCTGTTAAGGGGCTGGGAAGGGGAGCACAGCTGCTGTTAACTGCTTTACCAAATTGACTCTGACTCATTCGTTTCAAATGAAAATTGAAATGCTTTTGACTTCTTCTTTTTCTTCCCCCTTTTTTTTTTCCCCATCCTTCCAGTGGCAAATTTGCTTTACTTAACGCTAAGTGGGGATCATTTCTTGTGATTACTGAAAAATGCATCATAACTTTTGATTACGCTGCTATTAAGGATGCAGAATGGCAATTTCTGCTGCTTGCAGAGAGGGAGAAACGCTGCTGGAAGAGCTGTTGTAACCCTTTGCTGTGCTGAGTGCTGTGAGGAAGGTGTCACTGCTGCTGCTCTGGGGCTGCAGGCTGCTGAGGCAGGACCATGGGGTTGAATTCAGGCTTGGTGCAAGTGAGCATGAATGCAGATGACCTCAGTTGAATGAAGCAAGGGCTGGAGCATCACAGAACTACTATGGTTTCCCACAAGTTTGCCTTTTGCAGGGCTTATGATGTTATCTTTAAATGAAAAAAACTTAGGAAGGTGGGCTATTTTTCTAAAGAGGGAAATGTCATTTCCTCTCCATCCCCCAAAACCCTAGCAGCAGGATAAAAAGCATGCATCCCAGGGCTTTAGACACCCCCTCAGTGTGATGGAAGTTTTTGGCAAGGGGATTCTGATTTACAATAGGGGAGTGAGGAGAATGATGTAGGCAAACTAGAAGGTGCAGCAGGAGAGAGACTGTGGAGTGTCCAAGGATGTTGCCTCCTGTGCGGCAGAAACGGAGACAGGAAAAAGGTGGGAGGATGAGTTGCACTGGATTGCATTGCATTTTTCACAGAGGGCTCTTGAATGTAGCAAGCACTTGCTTTACCACAGAAAACATTAGCCTTCCCATGAATATGAAGATCCTCAGAGTCTGAGTGGAGGAGAGAGAGATGGAGTCTCTGCAGTGTTGTGTGTTGGATCCCATCAGCCCTGCTCCTGGGGCAGCCGATGTACATGCTGGAGGTTATGCCCACTTGGATGGGAAAAACACTCTGAGCCCTTTCCTGGCGTAGGAAAGGTTTAATCAGTGTCTTACTCCAGGTGCTCAGCATTATGGGCTATAAGCAGAGCTTAAGTGGAGTGGTGTCTGCTGACACCCCAGCAGTGAAGCAAGGAGTTCTGGTGGCTGGTTGCTTAGATTCTTGCTCCTTTGTGTCCCCTTCTGAAGGGGTCTTGCTTTAGTTTTTACTACGCCTTTTGCAGCATCACCTGCTCTCTGTGGCTGTGACAGCCCTGTTTCTCCACTGGGAACTACATTTCCCAGAGTTCCTGCTCTTAAAGGACTGGAATTCTGGCATGGGCAGTGCTGAGCTGCCTCTCACGAGACACAGAAAGAAGAAATGTTAGAAGTGCGGCTGCACTTAATTAAAGAATAAGCACAGAAGAGTACTTAATTGAAGAATAAACACAGAAAAGCAGCATAGCAGACGTTTGGAACAGATTTGGAAGAGAAGGCTGTCTTAAAAATAAGGGAAGGAACCCTTTATTTCTGCTGCAGTCTTTGCTCTGGGGAATGCTGTGGCCAGCTGCAGACAGCTGGTTCTTCCCCACAGCTTGGAAGAGCAGAGTCATTAGTGGGAGTGAAAGCAGAGGCTGAGTTATGGAGGCCATGTTTGTAGGCAAGGACTGTGAGGCTCTCAGCGTACTCAGGAAGAGTTTTTTGCCCTAGAAATGCTTGCCTGTAAACCTCCAAAAACGGGGGCAGCGCTTTGCCAATACTGTGAGGCTGGAAAAGTTAAAGATGTATCGAGGACAGAAATGTGTGGAATGATGGGATGCAGAAATCCATCTGGAGAGCTACAAAGGAGGAAATATAACAGCTACTAGTATTGATGAGACAGCCAGTGCTCTCTGTGGAGAATAGTGATTTCTGCTTTGTTTTCTTCCTCTCCATGCACCAAACTGAGCCAGGCAGGAGAGCAGGCTCTGCTCAGAGAAATGTGGTTACAGGAAAGGGCTTGCTTAGAGAGTGCTGGTAGATGCCTTAATTGGATTTCTTGTTTATAAAGCTCTTGGGGAATATCATACCTTTACCAGTGCAGTGCTAAGCCCCTCTGGTGTGAGGGGACCAGAAATGGTTCTCACAGTCTACCCACTGGCCACCTCTAACAGGGACAAGTAGGGTTGGCTTTATCTTGAGAGAAAGGGGACCCTCATGCCAGAGGCTGTGGCTTGGCAATGCACCAAAGGTCAACCAGTCTCTGCCTTCCCAAGAGTATATCCGTGCATGCATACTCATACAGTCATACGGATATATGTGTGTGTGTATATATAAAAAATACATATATATATATTTTTTGCTGGCAGCCGAGATAAAAGGGATATAATGAAAATGTAAACGAAAAACTTTACACCAGGCATGGCCTGACAGAGGGAAGATTGATATCCCATGATGCTTTGTCTTGATGAGACAATGAAAAATAACCACCACGGCAGCTGTGTCAATATCAGACTTGGTAATGCACCACTAGCTGTGGGTTTTTATTTAATCCGCTTTGCTTTAAGATGATAACGGTTGTTACTTTTCAATGCCTGTCTGTCAGCACCCTGGCATTGCAATATTCCTCCGCAGCTTTGCGAGCGGGTTTCATTTATTTTAAAATACCATTTCACACACTGCTGACTTTTAACAGTGTTCCATGTGAGTTTGGGAGATTGAATAGTGACAGAAACAACACTTTTTATGAGAATACAGAATATTAAAAATGGGGCACAATATACAGATGGCAGTTTTCACTACAGCTTGTTTCCCCCCCCCCCTCACCACAACCCGCTTCTGCTACTCAGCTTCCCACTGAATGCATTTGTAGTAACACCATAAATGTCACTTTCGCTGACTGCCTTTTGGCATTTTATTTAAATGGGAATTGGGCTCTTGCTGCTGCTGCCGCCGCTGCAGCCAGCTCCTGTCTTGCCGGGGCACAACGGAGCAGTGTCCTCTTGCACCCCACATCTTTTCCCTCAACGGGGGAAATAGCAGCCATAGCTGCAGCAGTGTGATGGTGTGGTGTGTGCATCTATGTGTATGCACTGAGAGTGCAGGTGGAGGCCTGGGAAGGTCACTGAAAGCCATCTCAGAGTGCTTTCTACTTGGTGAAATAGTTTTATTTCTGCTTGGCTTTTCTAAGACTCTCATCTTGCCAGCAAAATGCAAAATCATTTGCTGCTTTAATGGCACCAAGAGGCACATTATATCTGGAGTTAGTAACTCTTGGTTTTAACTCCTGGGGCTCTTTTGTCTACTTTCTGCCTAGAACCTGGCTGTTTGCATGAGCTTAGGAATGTGCTGTTAGAGGAGCCCTATCAGGTCCAGATTTCCTGCGGCAAATAACAGTAAAGGCTTCCAAGGTGGCAGTATGGTCATAAGACAAATCCATCTGTGGGCTTCACTGGTGCTGCTAAAGCCATGTAGGTCTCAAAGGCTTGGTGTATGAAGACCTGTGACAGCCCTTAGCAGTCCTGATCTGTCCCCTGTCACAGGGCTGGAGACAGCTGCTGGTCTCTAAGAGCTTTTCTGGGTGATTATACACATTGAAAAGTAACATGGGAGGGAGTAAACTGAGGACTCTCTGATTTTTGTTCTCCAAAAGGTGTCTTAGGGCAGCTGGAAATTACCTGCAGCCTCCTGAAGCACTCCTCCTCATTGGGAACAAGCAAGTATTTTGTTGGTTTTACCCCAATGTGGATGCTGAGGGAAGAGAATGCAAATTACTGCTTGCGTCCTGGATACAGTGTCTCATCTTGCTGACTGGAAACAGCCCTGCTCCCTCCCTCTCTTGCATGTTAGCTTTTTGGACCGTGATTCCATAAATACAGGAGTTCTCTACAGCCAGAGCTGTACATATCCTCTGTCAGCGTGTAATTCTTTCAGCATGAGGAGGAAAAGCTGGTGAAAGCCTTATCCTTGTATTTCTTACCCTTGTTCCTGCTGCCATCAGCCCTATTGATGGTTTGCTGTCTATGAAAACTCACTTTCCTCTCCAAACACAGCTGTTGGAGGGATGGGTTGTGCTCCTGTCTTTGTCTTCTAATTTTACAAGACAGTGAAGTGTTTTTGAAGACCTGTGATTGCCTGGTTCCTTCTGTTCTTTGCATACCTTTTAAAATGTCTTAAGCCTCTGCACATCTGGGCTGGGAAAGTTTGACTGAGTTGACGAGAATGATTGTGGCAGAGCCAGGAATCCTGCAGTCAGATGGGCAGAAAAATGGTTTTGTTTGAAAATAGAAATATTTATTTTGCTTGATGTGGGAAATAAGATTGTGGAAAAAAAATTCAATTGTTTGGGTCTTATTTTTTGTCATTTTGAGGCAGTGGCTGGTTACATGGAAGTAGTTATTTGTTTCCTGCCCATCTACACTTTAGATGTCCTTGAAGTCACATAAATGCTTCACAAAGTTGTTTCTTTAGGATTTTGGAAAGTGATAGGTGTAGGTTTATTACTTTAGTTTCTGTAAAATGCTTTTGCTTTAATTTTGGAGCAGGAGATTCAGTGTACAGGTATACAGGGGCATTACATAAAATATAATGACCTGAAACAATATTGTTTTCTTCTCCCTGTAATTTTTTTACTGTTTCAGGCTCTGTTACAGCAGGACTAAGTGCACCTGCAAATCTTGGGCCATTCTGAGAGGCTGGAAATTTGTCCTTTTCTATTCCACTGGGACAAAGCTGCTATTTCTGGCTTTGTAGGTTTCAACAGCATTAGACTTGCAAGTGGTGATATTTTAATGTACATAAAGCTGTTTTCCAGTGCAGACTGAGTCTTCTCCCCTCTAGGCCCCAAGGGAGCTTGTAGCAGGGGGTGGGAGGCGCAGGATGAGCCATTACTGAACAGGTTGACTTTTTTAAAGAAAATGTGAACTGTTTGAAAATGCTCCTACATGTGCAATGTTCCAGGCAATCCTGGGAGATGGATGAGCAGTGAGAGTGCAGGTGAGGCAGGAGAGAAAATGTTGCTTTCGCGTCTCTGTCCCAACAGGAATAATTTCCACATAAATAGCACCTATCTGTTATTTAACACTTAAATCATCAAAGTGTCCATCAGCACAGGGCTCTTTTGTGCTTGGTGCTCCACAAATATAAAAGTGTGTGAATAGGAAAGCATGGAGATGGTTTATGGCCCCTCTTTTAGGGTGAGGAGATGCTGCAGGTGACCTCTCCAGAGCTCTTACACCCCATTATCTATTCATCATCTAGTATAACTCTTCCCTGTTGCACAAAGTTTATACTACATTTTATTGAGTAGGAGCCTTGTGCACACAAATCAGATCTATGGGCTACAGTTAAGTTAGGAAAGCTAAACTTTTCTCCTGGTGTCTAGGTGACAATCACTCAGCTACACTTGGGTATGTGATGACATTGTGTAAGTCAATAGTAATACTCTATTTGTATGCTACATTAGAAAAAGAAAATGGTCTACCTGATCTTGGCTCTTAGATGTGAGACAGGGTGGACAACAGGGAAAACAGTCTTTATGATAAGACTGATGACAGCTCTGTGTGTTTTGGCCCTACTCTAGCATTTCCTAAAAATGGTGTTTGCATGGTGCAAATGGTTACCAGTGTTGATTTAGTGGTTCCCCAACCTTACCTGGCATGGCTGTGCTGGGAGATATTGCTGGGCTCCAACATCCCATGTGTAGGTTATGGCTTATTCCTCACAGCTCAGCAGAGCAGCCCCTTGAACAAACAAAATGGATTAATGTATCTGAAATAAAGGAAGGAGGTTCCTTAATGTCTTAGCTCCCATTAAACTTTTGTTTTCCATGGGGCTGGGTAATAACGTTTAATGTGAAACAAATGTTATGGTGTGCTGGGTGAGGGGATGCTGTTAAGTCTGAGTCAGTTGTAGCCTTCTGCAGCAGTAAGAGTTGTGGTGGTCAGTGAGTTGGATGGATGGGATTAACTCCTGCAGTTTCTGTGCATTGATTGCCAGGTGAATGGGAGGGAACAATGCAACAAATTATCAGCCCTGAAGGGCTGACAAATCACTTGCACTGTGATTCCTCCACTACCTCTAGTCTCTCCAGCATCCTATGGCATACTTCTCACTACAATGTGTGAACAAAGACGGCCTGTAGGGTCCTGAGTTGTACACAGGGTTTACTCGTTCTCAGAACACTGAATACCACTGGCAGTTTCTAGAACTTCCATCTTCTGTTGTGATATTGCTGTTACTGCAAACAGCAATGTCTGTACCTGGTAACTCTTTCACAGCAGTTGCTGTTTTGGAGGCTATTAAGCTTGCAGATGAACAATTCTAAGTTAGAGCCCAATGTTTCACATGTCAGTATCTTTATAGGTACAACCCCCTGGAGTCCAAGTCAAAATCAGATTCTCTTTCTGTTAAAAGTGCAGATTTGGAGAATTACACTGTCAGCAGGGGAGGGGAGAGAGTTTTGGTAATATGATGGAGGAGATGTGGATACGAAATGGCAGCATTAAATCTTTGTCAGGGGATCTTAGGAAGGATAACATCTTGCTAGATAGAAAACCCCACAGAAGAGGGATAATGGATACTTAATGTGAAAGCAAATGATGCATACTTTCTGATCATGCTGGAATTTTCCCTGGGTGATGGACTCCTTCTTCAGATGCTGTATTTATTGTTCATTAGCTTTGTTCTGCCCCCCACTTCTTATTTTAATTTATATTCTAAAACATCTATCCCTGTGTTTCAGAAGAGTGGCTAGGACAACTTTTGTTACCTTTGTATTGTCTCTTGCTTGAAATCTGAGCATTCATAAGATTTGTAGGTTTAAATACAGGATCACATATTTTCCATGCTGCTCACTGCAGGACCGAGAAATTACTAACTTGACACCTTCCGTTTGTCTCTACTTTTTCAGGTGCATGATGCTCCTGCCAAATGGAAGTGAGTTACAGAAAGGAACTGTTGGGGTTTTAATCTTGGATGCTGCCTCATATAGACAGACTTTTGAAAGGGCTCTGATGCTGCATTTCTGATGAGAGTTTTGCTGTTTGGCTACGGTTCTGCTGGAGAAATAGAACCCCTTGACTGCCCTTAAACCTCTGAGTATCTCTTTCTCTCCAAATATTCTTTTTTCTATTTGATTTCTCTCTTTCCTGTCCTGTGATCCTCTGGTTGTCCACTCCCCCACTACTGGAAGCCACAGCAATGTTCCTGGAGGGGAATGTCTGTGTTTGTTTGCTCCATGTGCAAAAAAGATGGGATGCCTAGAAGGGATGGTGCTGGAAGAGCATTAGGTGACAACGGGCAGGAACACCCAGACCAGGTCACACAGGAATGTGTCTCCGTGTGTCTCACATTTGTCTCCAGAAAAGGAGACTCCACAATCTCTCTGGGCAGCCTATTCCAGTATCCTGTCACCCTCACTGGGAAAAAGATTTTTCTTCTATTTCTGTGGAACCTCCTGTGTTCCAGCTTGCACCCATTGCCCCTTGTCCTATCACTGAAGGTCACTTAAGAAGAGCCTGGCTCCATCCTCCTGACACTCAACCTTTACGTATTTATAAACATTAATGAGGTCACTCATTAGATTACTCTTCTCCAAGCTAGAGACCCAGCTCCCTCAGCCTTTCCTCATAAGGGAGGTGCTCCAATCCCTCCATCATCTTTGTGACTTTGGGCTGGACTCTCTCAAGCAGTTCCCTGTTCTTCTTGAATTGAGGGCCCCAGAACTGGACACAGTATTCCAGATGTGGTCTCACCAGGGCAGAGTAGGGGGGGGAGGAGAACCTCTCTCGACCTACTGATATAGACCTCTGGATGCCACTGGCTTTCTTGGCCACAGGGACACATTGCTGGCTCATAGGCATCCTGCTCTCCACTAGGTCCCTTTCCCCTACACTGCTCTCTTTAACAGCTCAGTCCCCAGCCTTTAGCTTGCTTTTTAAAAAGTATATCTCACAAAATGGTAGATTTTATACTTCTGCTTGATCTCTTCATCACTCATGAGTCCTGTTTTTTTCTCATTGTGTTTCTGTTGTCTATTTTAATTTCTGTAAATATGAAGAATTTCTAAATACTATAGCAAGGTCTTTCTTTTTTGCCTTACATGCGTCTATTTGTATTTGAAGACAACTTGTAAAATGTAGTGCAAAAATATCCTTGTATTTTCTGGTTTTACTGTATCTGTCTTTCACTGTAGTGACCCTCTGACCAAATAATTTCCTCAGCCACTTTGATACTCTTATTATAACCATTAGGTTAAGTGCAGAGGACAAAATGTAGATGCAGTACCTTAAGTTTCTAATCACAGTGGTAGAGTTTAGACTGGTACTATCTTTAATTTTTTTAATGACAAGCAATTCAGTTTCTTGGGTGAGGTAGTTAATTGGTTCTTTATTGTCTGTACCCTTGGGAAAGCTGCTTTTTTAATTGACTTTTTGTTTGTGAAAACCTCTTATCCACTACTTTCTAGTATTACCTTTTCTGTAGAGAAAGTGCAAAAAAAATGCATGGCTTTTTTTGGTGAGGATTCTGATCTAAAAATCATTTTTTCCAGTGCAATGAAAAATCCCACTGAAGCATCTGTAAATGAGCTGAACTCCAGCTGAGCTCCGAGTCGTGACTCGGAGCCCTGAGGTGAGGAGAGGGGGCAGTGGATAGTTATGTGGGGGAGTGAAATTTCAGGAAAGTTCCATTTGAAGGCTTTCCATTTCTCTGTCTGCTGGTTTCAAGGACTTCACAGCCACAGAGCTTGGGAACTTTTGATCATCCTTCAGTACGATTATTATGATTCACATGTGATCGTTGCCACCAGCAGCTGGTGCTTGGAAAAAAGCTCCTGAAATATTTTAAGACAAGAAAAATATGAGGATTTAAGAGTACCAATTAGGCTCCTAAACTTTTGCTGTTTCAAAGTGGTGGGGAACTGCTCTTTCCTGGATTTGGCCTGGGGTGCCATGTGAATGAGAGGCCTGAGACATTTGTATTCATGGAATAACTTCCAGGCAAGCTATTTCATACTAAAATATGAACTACAGAGTCACGATGTATATTTGGGGTGGGGATACAGTGTGCTAGCTGTCTGAGAAAAATCTTGGAAGCAGGGAAGAACCTGCAGTCAGATGTGCTGAACAGGATCCGATGCTGCTGCAGAACTGTGGAACTGAAGGCAGGCATGGACATGGTGACTAGTGAGGAGCATGATCCCACTTTAATGCCCAAACTCCAACCTAGTAACTGGAGGTTGCCAAAAACTCATTCTGATTTTCCTTGAGCAGTGGGGGAGGAGAGTTTCAAGTGTTGAAGTACCCATTTGATTGAGAATGTGATGCTGGGGACACTGGCTTGTTATGGGCTGCTGAGGGTAGGAAATGCCAGAGCTGCACTTTCACCTTTGGGAGTTGAGGTTATTTTCTAATCAAATTGAGGCTGTCCAGGTCTGCTTTGCGCTGTGGGCTTCAGCTTTTAGACATTTATTTCTTGTGAGTCACTAATTTTGGGGAGAGAGAGGCTGCCATCTCTCCTATGGGAAAGGTCATGTGCAAAATAGGGAGAAATATATTTGTTTATTCTGTCAAGTAGTTACCTGATGTGTAGGCACTCCTGTCCTCATTAGCATGGGTGCTTATTGATGAAGAATCCAGATCTTTTAAGTCTGTTGCTGTAAAGAGTTGTGTATTTGGATTTGGGTTCCTGCAAACACAGATACTATGATGAAAAATATGAGTTCTCAAAGAAATTAATCTAAGCTCTGATAGAACTTAGTTTGCTGAGGATGCATACTCATAGCTCAGTTTGTCTTAGGACTTGTGCATAAAGTTGTATTAGAATGAAGCAATAATGGAATTGGCATAAGAGAGAAGAATCACTGCATGGTGTCATTTTATAGAGAAACAGTGTAGGATGAAGTGCATTGTAAAGCATCAGCATCCTGGGGCGGTTGTCAAGAAGGACAGTGTGAGAGTGGAGTAGGCAGTGGAAGAAACCTTGGAAGGGGCCAAAAGCATCATCAAAAGAAGCCTGCCTGCCTGGGCTCTACCTGCAGCACTGGAGCTGCCTAAGCATCCCGATGCTGAACTGCCCGAACTCCAGATGAGCCTGATATCCTCCCAGACTAAAGGAGAAGTATCCCCTCTTGTAGCTGAGGGCAGTTCTGAGCCTCATGAAGGAGCAGCTATGCCATGCAGAGGACCTGCCTGCCAGCCTGACTGCTTCCTCTGTGGTCTCTGCAGGATCTTCTCTTTGCAGATGTAAGCCCGGGGTGGAGAGGCTGGTTTGCAGTCATTCTTAGCCCCACGGGGAGCTATGAACACTTATGTTAGCTGTGCTTACAGCACGTTATTCCTTAGCTCTGCACTTACGCAGCACCACTAAGCACCTGCTAATACTCTGGAGGATTTTTATCCATGCATAGCTTGATTAAATAAAAACTGAGCCAGATATGCAGGGGAAAATGGGGCTGTAGTCACACCAAATCGGCACTCCTGTAGCTGACTCTTAAGTGGGTGGTTTGTATCCAAGCAAGCTCCTGGTTGTAAGGTCACATTTGCTACATGTGATTGTCATTGTTGGAAAAGTGTAGGGCAAATGTTCCCTCCAGGCATTAAAAATTTCCTTGCTGCTTTACAGAGATTAAACAAAAGCAAGGGATGTGTTTCCTGATCACAGGCAGGTCCCTCTGATTTACAGCCACGTGGTCAAGAGCAGAGACACTTACACTTGGAAAGCCATTTATAGGAGCACAGTGGCTGTGAAACAGCTCTGGACTCTGCAAGGAGCTGATGAAATGCTTCCCTTGCACTCCGTTCCCACTGGGATCTGCTCCTATAGCTATGTGTAAGTTGTTTGAAAATCCTTCTGGCTTTGTTGAGGCTTAGGACCAAGTATGTGCAAAGGGCTGATGGTCCCAGATTCACAGGGAAAGGGGTTGTATCACTGGGAATGCCCAGATACCAAGTTCAGCTGGCCCCCGGGGCTCTGCTGAGATGGCAGGTACTGGTGAGGCTGGGCTGGGAATGTGTCTTGCTGGGAAAAGGCCCTTCTGAATTGTAAGGGCCAAGGCGAGAGAAGAGCAGCATTCCAAGTGAATTGTCAGCCGCCTTTCTGTGTGTCCTCTCCTTGCTCCTGCTTTCTCCTCACCGACATATCAGTGATGTTTATTAAGAGATGACAAGTCTATCAGGCCTCATAAGCAGCCTTTCACAAGGAGGAGATCTTATATCCAGAGAGCATCATCAATCTTGTCTCTGCTCTGCTCTTCTGAGCAGCTGATAGCGAACAAGGCTCCATCCTCTTCCCTCCTCCTTCCCACCCCTTCCCCTCTCCTCCCTTCCGCCAACCCTCTGCAGCACAGCGGGAGCCAGCAAAAGAGAGATTTGATTTGCATAAAGTCTTTCTGGTAAAGAGAGAGAAGAAGCAGAGAAAAACTGCTTCTCTTGAAATGCAGCGCTGCTCTGGGGCAGGGATAATCACCTGCCTGGGTTATGAGGGGTCCAAGGCTGCAGAGTGAAATTGCACCCCCATCTGCTGCCCGGGCTGGTTGATTGTAGGGATGGGGGTCAGCGCCCAGGAGGGTTGATGGATAGGCAGAGTTTAGAAAATCCTCTGACCTGGCTGAGGCGGGTGCTGTACCAGTGGGGGCAAGGTGTAGGAACAGGGCTGTGGTCCAACTGGGCCCTCATGAGTGTGCATTGCTGCTGGCCAAGGAAAGGTGCTACAGCAGGTCTGCATAACATCTCCACAGCTCGAAAGCCTCTGCTGGGAGCTGTGTCTGTTTACTAAGGGCATGAGCTAGTGGAAAGGCTCTCCTTTGCAGGGCAAGTGGCTAGAGGAGATATATGTTCCTTCAGTCTGCAAGGAGAGAGGAGCAAATCCAGGCAAAAATGTGCATGAGGTCAGAACTCCCATCTAGGAGCAGGAATAATTACTGTTATTTCCATTTTACAAAATGCATCCTTTTAAGTAGCTTTTTTTTTGCTTGTTCTTCACATAACACCTGAAAAAACAATGTTGCTTTTTTCCCTGACCAAATTGAGTTTCTAGTTCTTTTTTACACCCTCCCTGTTTTCTTTCTCCTTAATTTTTTTTTCTCTTCTACCCCTCCACTTGTTATTAAAGACCCTGACTGTTTAGGACTAGGTTTGTGTGAAGATTCATTCCTGAAGAGTAAAAACATGTTAAGAAAAGCCACCCTGTGCCTCTTTGCAATTCTGCTTCCATGACTCTGCTCTTGCTGGAAACACTTTGGGTCTCTAGGGAGAAGACACAGATTTACTTCTGGGAGCTTGTTAGGTAGCGCAGCAGTGAGCTTATTCCACAAATGTTTTTATTCCCTGGTTTTCTGAGAGTTTTTCCGTGGTATTTATGGCAGAGAGAGGGGGCTGAGTGATTCTGCAGGGTGGGGTGGTAAGTGGGTGGATTTCAGCCCGTGGCGGCACTGAATGCCCTCAGCTCCCTGTCTCCCTTTGCAGGCAGCAGCTACAAATTCACCTTTATGAAATATATATAATCCCACAGCCAAGGATTTGGGCTATCAGGTTTGCAAGTGTGGGACAAAAGTTGACACATCGTGGTTAAAAATGATACAAAAACTTGCTTATGTGATGCACTTTCTTTTTTAAACCAAAAACTGTAGATGGTGCCTCAGATATAATCAAGATGCACCTCAGCGAGTTTTGCATAGGCAAACAGTTTCTCTCTGAAGATGTATCAGAAAAGCTGGCAATTTCAAAGAGTTCCTATTAAAGCTTTATGAGGAGAAATTGAACGCGAAACCTCGCAGAATATTCAAAGCATTAAAACTAGCCCTGTGTGAAATTTCCCACCAGTCCCTCTAGGAGGACATGTACTTCCAGAGGAGGAGGCAGGAGTTTATGCTCCATTTTAAGACTCCTGGAGCACAGCCCCAGCTGGGACAGCAGCAGAAGCTGCCTGTGTAAACAGACCCTCATGGGATGTGCAGTGGAGAGAAATACAAGGCTTTCTTGAAGGCATTTGAAGTCTGATCTGTCTCCCTAGAGCTGGGTGGGAAATCTGTTAGAGCACACGGTATAGTTGTGAGATGAGATGAGATGAGAGCTGGAGTGCACAGGGAGGACTGTGGGGACTGGTGCATGTGCTTTTGCTTTGGTGCTTAGACCCTAAACTGCCAAACAAATTCAGCTTGTGTTGAAAGTGTGGCTGAGATAAAGAATTGAGGAGGAGGCAGAAAATGGCTCTCAACTGAAAAAAGGCCTGTTAGAAAGAAATTATTTGCCATGTTAGCAGTGTTGGCACAGAAGGATGTCAGGAATTGCAACAAGATCCATTGGCTCAGTCTGGTGATTGTGATGGCTCCAGCTCTGGGTGTTTTAGTGGAAGGTGGGGAAAATTGTGGAGCTGGTGGCTGTAAGGAGGGACTTATTCCTGTTGTTCTCTCTTTCATAGATCATTTGAAACCCAAGGTTTTATGTCCCTTCCAAAATACTGTAGCGTATAGTGAGGACATGTTAAATTTGCTGACTCTGATGTACCAACGTGACTCTTTTGTTGCATCCACGTTCCCCTGCTGTCCTGTTCCTCGGCAGTGGGGGGCTGAACAGTCTGATGCTTCTTGTCTGTCACCTTTCCTTGTGCTCCCTGGCTCCCAAGGCAAGCTGTGCCAGTACTGCCAGTGCTGGTTTGCTTCCTGTGACAAGGAGACAGTAGCTGATACCCTGCAGATCCTGTTTTGGTGTGGTCTGTATTTTCCCAAATGAAGTTGCTAGTTAATAGTGGGTCTTTTGGAGTCAAAGACCCCCATTCCTGACTAGGACTTTCTGCAGCCTTGCAGCACCATCTCCCCAGGAGGAAGGTATGCTGCATACCATGGCCAGTTGCTCTACTGTGGCTCAGCCTTGGCCACCAGCCAGAAGGATAAGTAGGATTAAGGGAAATTATGTATTGCAATTTCTCCATCACTACTGCAACTTCTGTTTTGGTGCTCAAAATGCCTTCATTCTCTTTCTCTGGGGTAAGAGGGCACAGGGCTTTTCTTACACCCATGACAGACTTGGCTGTTCATGTATCTCTCCCTGCTCCTTTGCTATTCAGGGCATTTATTTCCCTGGGCCAGACCCTTGTAGGTGGGGGCTGAGGTGGCTGGAAGAGGTTACCTTTTGCTGTCTGATTCAGTAGCTCACAACCAGCTGGCAGTAACTCTGTCAAATGGGCTTACTGGGTCAACCCTTCTCGGACAGCAATCCATCTCAGGGGTTTCATTCACATCCTTCCTGGATGGGGAGATGGGCAGCAGCCCCGTGTGACAATGGAGCTGGAGTTTTCTTGCTGTCCCCTGGGATTTGCAGGTTGGCAAAGGTTGCTGCCAGGAGAGGCAGTTAGAGAAGTATGTGGAGGAGACACCAGCTGGGGCTGGTGAGCAGGCAGAGACAAACCTCCAGTCACTAATGCTGCACTAGATGGGTGATGCTGTGTCACTCATGTTCCCCTTGCTTAAACTTGGGAGCTGAGGTATGGAAAGATCATCACTGGAAAAAGGATTTGAAGATACCTGGTGCAAAGCTGGAAAAGGACAAGACTGGACTGTGAGCATGGTAGTCGGAAGTGGAAGGTGGGGAGGAAAATCCAATACCTTTTTTTGATCTTTGTGTGCAGGACACAAACAGGAGAGCTGGCTCAATGCCAAGGTCAGGGCAGCAGGGCTTTGTAGTGCAAAGTGATCCAACATCAGTTCTTGTGACAGCAGCCACCCTATGACCAGGGGCTGAGCTGGGGACCTGCTCCTCCTCTGGTTGAAGTGACAATGAGTCAGCATGGGCCAGATTAATCTCTGAGGCTGGTATACAATACACGGATCCTTAGGCATAAGTTTATCTTTCAGCTGAAAACTATGTTTTATCAATCCTGTGGCACAGGAGAGGTCATGCTGAGACAGTGGACTTTTCCATCTCCATTCCTCTGCAGGTGGCTTTCCTTGGCAGGAGGCTGTGTGGGTCACAGGAAGATCCTGCCCCACATAGGCAAGATCTAAAGAGCTTGTGTAGCTGCAAGGAGACTCTGATTTCTTGTGAAGTGGCAGCTCTCTTGGAACAAAATGTCTCTTTTTTTTTTTTTTATGGGAAGCACCACTGCTGCAGAAGTTGATGGGGTTTCTAAAGCTGTTCCCCAGATACTATGTGGAATCCTAGTTTTTGTCTTGCTGCTGTTAATGAGGAAGGGGTGAGAATTTTCTCCATAGCTTTCTGTTAGCGCAAAAACAGAGACTGGCTCAGGAGAAAGCCCCTTCCTATATCAGAAATGTCCCAGTGATGAACAACTTTTTGTCAGCCTTGAAGACTAAGCACAGCATTGGGGTTCCAGCTTCAAACACCCAGCGTGGCTGTAGTTGTGCTATGGCTGATGGACCCCGCAGTCATTAATGAGCTTATGGGAGTGCTCCTCTCTCCTCCGAATGCTGTGACTCACGTCTGACCGTAGAGAGGAGCAGCTGCAGCCTCCAGGAGAGCCTGTAATGAGGCCAGGATCTCCAGCACGGGGCCTGCTTTCTGTCAGCTCTTGGAGGAGACCGTGGGTAATTACCTCTCCTGTCTGCTCTCCTCTGCTGCCGGCTTCGCTTCAGGTTCAAACACTCACTGACAGGGAGAAGGGTTTTCAGATACATAATTTAAAATTCCGATGGCATGTTGTCAGGTCAACATGCTGCAACATGGGAAGAGATTTTACATCATAAGGACTCCGGTGTCATTCTTGGCTACCCTGCTTGTCTGGCGCATTTCTACCTGTTTGAAGGGTACATGCTGGGTACATTTCTGGCTGCCTTTGGGTTTCCCTGCAGTGGGATTATAGCCCTGTGTTGTCTCTTTTGGCCAGACCCTTTAAGGTCTTTGGTTGCCTCCTCCATCTAGTCTTGTGTTGGAGATTGTGCTGGATGCTGGAGTTTATTGTTCTGCATTGGGCTGGATGGCAAGGGGCATCTTGGAAGAAAGAAGATTTTGCTTTTGCTGAGAAAGGTTGGACCAGATGATCCTTGAGATCCCTCCCAAACTGCTATTATATGATTCTAAAGTACAGAGGAAAAAAGTCCAGGCTAGTTATCATTATAAATTACTGTAACTCTTACTTTACCTGTTGTTAGCACATTTACAATGTGTGAAAACCCTTTATAAGGGTTCAATATGATGTTCTCTGGGTTTTTTTGTGTGTACACAAATTTGAACTTGAACCTCTGCTTTAATTGCCCTGTGTTTACAGCCTGTGCCTCCAGAGTTGGGTGATTGTACCCTTTGCAGTGCAAAGCAGAAAGGCATTTCCCTGGTTATCAGGGAGAAGGATCCTGGAGGTGGTCTCTCCACATACCTGTGATAGATCTGGGGAAGGACACTTCACTTTGGAAACTGTGTCTTGCTGTCCTCAAGACAGTTTAATTGCCTAGATGTTTTTCACAGCCTTGTGGGAAAACGAGAATAATCAAATAGCAGAGTCTTTTGGGCTGAGACAAACTTTTCCTTCTCTGTGCTGATGGACCAAGGGCATTTGTTTGGGATAATTTGTGAGTCCTCTGCTGCCCATGAGCAAGTGGGAGACAATGGGAGGAAATTCCGCAAAGCAGAACACAAGGAGAGTGCCTGAGTGAAAAAGTTCAGCTTCTGTCTTATTTGTCTTACCTTTCCTGATGCCAGCCACCTTCCCTGCCTCTGCCTGCTGTTCTGGGCATCTGCATCTAGCTGCCACTGACTTGGGCTGTCCTAGTGAAAGTCGGGGATGAACCAGACATACCTCCACTGAAGGCAGGCAGTGCTGCAGGCATAACTCTACACCAGTAAGATCCCTGTGCTTTAAAGTCCTGGATTTGGGTCCACGGTGGTCCTGCCTGGAGCGAAGTGATATTGAAACCTGATATGGAGAGGCATCACATCTATACGTCAAGCCACTGGGACTTGGTGGGGTTGGTGTTTGGATTTGTTAGGGGCTTTTTTTGTTGGGGTTTTTGTGTTTTTTGGTGGTTTTTTTCCCATTCCCGCTTGTCTTCAGGACTGTTACCCTTTCAGCCAGGAGGTGGCTCTGGAGCACGCCGTGGAGCTGGGCACAGCTCAGCGTGCAGTAGCCAAAGCGACGGGGAGAATCTGCAACCGTCACCAGTTGGCGATGAAAGGCAGATGGCCTTTCTTCTAGCTTCCAGACGGGATGCGTGCGTGTCCTCTGACACACATATGCAGAGGCAGCTTCAGTGCATTTCCAAATGCTTCTGACACTCTGTGCTCTGATGCAATGTTTAGGAAGTGGGGAACATGCTTCTGGTGCTGGTAACATAAGCTTGGCTCAGACTGTCCTTTGGGAGCAGAGATGACTCCAAGCACAGTATCATACCAGATGTAGGCTCTTCTCAAGAGCTCCAGACCTGCAGAGAAAGTTGTTATGTGAGGCGGCCATTCTGAACTATGGAAAGAAGAGCTTTTTTTGTGTTTGCCACGGTCCATAGGGACAATGTAAGATGTGGGGCAAAGCAGGGAACGCCTTGACCAACAGAAGAAGCACAGAGGAGCATAACTGCTGTCTGTGAAGATATAAGCATCTCAGCCTTTGATACCTGTGCCAAAATTTATGCCTTGGACTTACAGGACTGTCAAGTTTAGATTACTTGCTCTCTGTCATTCTTGGGCAGAACTATGCAGAGGAACACCTGACAAATGGGAAACTCTGGGCCTTAGTCACTCTGTGTGAGGAGAACAAGATCACAGCAGCACAGGGCTCTTCTCATGGGCTGGGTATGTTCTGGAAGCAGGCTGTTCTTTTGGTAGTACTGTGGTATGGCTCCTATTGGGCTCCCCTGTGCTGAAGGCTGTTGCCTGGGCAGAACTTGGCAAAACATCCACAAAATGTGGATGAACACATACTTTCATGCATACCCCCAGATGTGCCATCCTTGTCTGTGCTTTTGCAAAAAATTTAGAGGAACTAGTCCTGGAAATCTCATTTACTCTGCACTTTGCTCCTTCCTGGTTGCTCAGAGAGTAACTGGAGGGACCTTTGGTTGTGAAAATGGGAATTCATAGCAGTCTCCCGTCCCTCTATGGGTTGGGAGAGTTGTTGGGCAGGAAGCTCTGTCCCATGACAAAAAGGAGGATGTTGTGGGAGACATGGGAAGGCCAGAAGGAAGCTTGGCAGCTTGAGACTGGGGTATGTTGGTAAGAACTGAGCTTTCAAGGTTTTTGTAGTCTCTCCTTGCAAACTTCTTGATCCCAGTGACCTACAAATGTCAAGGCAAATCTTAGTTCTTGCTTCTGCAGGAAGCAAAATGTCCTGTTCTTGTGCTTGGCTGGGCAGGAGGAGATTGGAGACTTTAAGGACATGTTCCTAACACTTGCTTGGTGTGGTGGTTGTCCTGTCCCCACAGGGTCTGGCCAACCAATGCAGCCCTAAGTGTGGCAGTTTATGGCTCTCAATGCACTGAGGCCTTGGCTTATGTTTGAGAGGCAGTTGGTGCTTTGTGTACGTGCTCTGAAGACTTTGTGACTCTGACAATGGTGCTGGGTCAGGACAGTGCCTTGGGGGAGCAGCCTTTGCTGGCTGAACAGTTGCTTGTTCAGATGGGGACAAGTTGTGCTCAGCATTGCTGTCAGCTGCTTGTGGGGAACCCTGTGGTTTGGCATCAGTGTCCTTATTGCCAGCTGCAATGGTAGGCTGCTGCAATTAGCAGCTAATTTGTGTGTGTGCCCTGGTCATAGGAATGGAAAGAAGTAATTTGGGCTGGTTTAGGTAGCTGTGTTATCAACTAGATACTATGTGGTCCTCTAGGGATGGTGTATGAATTTGCCTATACTTCTGAAGGCTGGAGAGACAACCTGTAGCAGGCAGAGGAGGGCAGAGCGTCCTCACTTAAACCACACATTTTATGGAAATGCATAAATACAGTGCTGTTGCTGAAGCAATGTGAGCTCTGTGTGCTGGTTCAGGACTTGTCATGCTGCACACAGTCTATCCTGCCCAGGAGAAGGTCTGACAGAGCTTTGTCTCCAGTGGTCCAGCAGTGTTGTTGGTGGAGCAAGCCAGGCATTTGGTCCTATTTCCAGTATTTGGGATTAATGGTGAGCCTTGCACTGACTTTGTGGGCTTGGAAGTCAGTTGAAAATAATTTGCCTGTTGACCTGTGAAAGTCTGTGGCAGGACCAAAGACTGCAGCTGAACCTCGGCTTTCTCTGTTGATTGCCCATCTGCAGCCAGTCTGGTTTGGCTGGGAGCCAGTGCCTGCAAATGGGCCCTGCTGTGAGCTACTGATTGCTCTTCCTATCCTATTTATGGAGGTGAAAGTTGGAGGAAGAGTAAGAGCTCTGACTCAGCTCTAGAGTCTCTGCTGTCTCCTGGTTTGTGCTATGTCAGTAGAGTGTCAAATCTGGGTAGTGCTATGTAGAGAAGGAGGGTTGTGTCAGTGCCATTGTGCCTGGTCTTCAGTATGGGACAAATCCCAGGCCTTCACTTGCCAAATGGGTTGGATTTAGAGTTACAGCTGTTTTGTGGTCTGTAGGGTGAGACCTACCACTGCAGACTGAGAGATAAGTTGCAGGTATTGAACTGAAAAATCCAAACTTGCAGCTATATTTCAAAGTGCGCAGTGAAGCCTGTCTGACTTCTGCTTGTCTATGGCTTCCTGCAGAGCTAGAGTGAGAAGTGATTCCCCAGGCTCCATGTGAGGTGCAACTGTAATTCAGTCTGGGTTGCTTGATGCAGAGTCCGTTGTGGGCTGTTGGAGGAACCCTAGCTCTGCTAGGGTTAAATGCTTACATGAAATCAATAGAAGTTTTATTGCCACCACGTGACTTCAGCTGGAACTCTGCCATCTGTAATAGAAACTGTGCTAGGTCTCCCCCCTCCAACTACAGGACAGATATATTAGTCTAGACAACTGAAAAATAGTGGTATATTGGGAGGCTGCATTTTCATTATGTAAATGGAGCTCTGCAGGAGGATTAATTGATTATTCAGTTACTGTGGATTGGTCTTGGATGCCCTGGCAAGATGAGAGAACCTGATGGAAGCTCTCCAGTGATGCTATATGGTAGTACAAGGGAGTCCAAGAGCATCCACTGCTCCTCTCCAGACAATGTACAGCATGGGCATGTTGGATGTTGCACTCTCTGTAAGGTATCTCACTTCCAAATATGGTATCTTCATGCTTCATGACTGGTGATTCTGTCCTGGTAAGAAAACTTCCAAATGACAGCCAGAAACAAGCTCACCTGTGGACTAAGGTCTTGCTGATGACAACTGGAGACTATCCAGAGGACTCATGGGGAAATAGCTGTAAATGCTGTGAGTTGTGTGGGGAAATCCCTTTCTGCAGATTTGCTCCTAGCCAAAAAGCAAGTGTAATGTATTGTCTTAACCTCAGCCCAACATATGAATGATACAGATACAGTGAGACAATAATTTTGAAAGATTGATTGGAGGAATGAGGACAGCATGATCCTGAGGACAGGCCTGAGAATGTATTTCCTGGACAGCCAGAGAGCTCTGAAGAGGTCCAGTGGAGAGTGTGATGCTCCAGGTGAATGTAGTACCATTTAGGCATCAAGATCAGCATCCACATCTGAATATTTTGGATCGTGGATCAGCTTCTAATTGGGAAAGGCTACTGAGTAAATGGTGCTGCCGTTCTGCTCTCCTTTCTACATTATATCCATACCTGGCAAAGGCTTTCCTTTATGCATACTGAGGTCTCCACTGTTGTCTGCATCATGCTGGGAGTCCAGATGCAGGGACAGCTCTGGAGTGGCTCTGCTCCCTCTGAGGCTACAAGGAAATCGGAGTCTTTTTGTAGGTGAGCAAGCAGGGCTACCACATCTTTTTAAGTAGATACGTCCCTCCTGGCCAGGATAACATATTACAGCATAGAGTATATTTTCTGAATGGCCAATACCTGTAGTGCCCTCCGCAGTGGTGGCAAATAGATCTGCACAGTTCGTTGGGCTCGGGTTGCTGGAGGAAGAGAGGACTGCTGTAGTGAGATGGATGTGCTTGCTTTCTGCTGTCCTGCTGCCTGGGATATAATTGCTTTCTCATTCTCTGCTCTTCCAAAATCATTTTGATATTGCTGCCCAAATAAAATTTTGTGAAGGACATTTAAAAACAAATCTTAGCCTTTGGCCTGAAATATATCACCTATGGAAAGTTTTACAAACAATCCTGACATTTGGAGACCGGACGTGAAAAGCTGTGAGGCTAGACCTATTGGAAATTTAGGTCCTGTTTCTTAAGGGTAAGTGGAGGTACTGGAACTGAGAACAATATATCCACAAATTTTGTTGGGAAACAATTCTTTAGGAGTTGAAAAGATCCTGGTGTTTACAGTGTTTTCAGGAAGACCTGCTTATGCTATTCCCCATGTCCATAAAATGGGGAAAGAAGATTTAAAATCCACTTTCCCAGAGTTTGCAGAGCTACTTGTAGTCTTGCTGTCAGCAGGGTGAGAAGCTTTCTGGAAACCAAAGCAAGTACTGCAAGATCCTTCTTTTTCTGTGAGAGAAAGGAAGCTGTAGTCAAATGCCCCCTTGTCACATGTGACAGAATTACACAAGACTACTACTGTCATAGATACAAGGTGGCTTTTTGCATGTGTGTCTTGATGTGAAGCCAGGAGAGGAGATTAATTGTTAGGCTGGCGGGTCTTTAGGCCAAGGCTTCCACTGAAGTTGTAACTGATGTAATTTATTTCATTTATACTTGCTGATATTTGTTCCAAATTGGCTTTGTAAAGGCAGTTCAGCACATGCTTTGTGTTGCTGGCACACCTTGTGCATCACTAGGTGTCTTTTTTTTGGTTTCTTCAAGCACCAGCAATTTAAGTGCAGTGCAAAACTTTGCAGACATGAGGTTTGTCTGCAAGACAGAGATGCATTTCCACGTCCTGTCTCGTGGATTCCCGAACAAAGATATTTACAGGAAAAAAAAAAGCACTAATGCAATACTAGGAGGGGGGATGCATAATGTGTTCTTCAGATGCTTGTATGTCAGCAAAATGCTTGCAAACCATTCAATAGATTAATCCTGTAGCTGGCCTAAAAGGAATAGATTTCTACCCATAACTGAGATTGGGAAAAATTGATTTCCATGTTCTTGTTGACTGAATAAGATAGAAACAACTGCCTTGGCACTCATTACTGGACCAAGAATTCAGATCTTTGCCACCAAACTGCAGAGTCAGGTTGAATACTAGAACCATCTGTGTGAGTTTTGGCTGGGATAGAGTTAATTTTCTTCACAGCAGCTTTTATGGGGTTGTGATTTGGATTTGTGCTGGAAAGAGTGTTGATAATACAGGGAAGTCTTAGTTATTGCTGAGGGTCCTTAAACACCATCAAGGCCTTTTCTGTTCCTCGCACCTCCCCACCAGTGAGCAGGCTGGTGGGCATGAGAAGTTAGGAGGGTAAACAGTCAGGAGAACAGAGCAAAGAGCTATTCCATACCATATGATGTCATATATAAAGCTGGAGGAAGGTGAAGGAAGAGGTGGACATTTGGAGCAATGGCATTAGTCTTCCCAGGTAGCCATTCTGCATAATGGAGCTTGGCTTTGCTGGGAATGGCTGAACACTTGACTGCCAAAGAGAAGCAGTGAATGAATTCCATGTTTGGATTTGCTTGTGTGCATAGCTTTTGCTTTATGTATTAAACTTTCTTCAGCCCACGAGTTTTTTCTCACTTTTCTCATTCTCTCTCCTGTACAAGTGCAGGAGAGTGAGCAAGTGGCTGTGTGGTGTTCAGGCTCTGACTGGGATAAAATCGCAATGCTGGTTCAGCCTGATGAAAAGTAACTTTACAGGAAGAAAATATTAAACCTTGCAGCAGAGCATGGCTGCTAAAATACCTGGTGACTGTGTAGATGTGTGGCTGGATGCTTTGGTCTTTCTGAGCTATGAAGGCACTTCTGGTAAGCAGAAATGTGAGAGTGGGGAGAGTACCTTGGCTAATCTTTCTGCATCAGAGAGCATGCTTGACACCTCGAGTCTGGCTATTAATTTGAACTCTTAAATGACGTCTTAAACCCTTTAGGATAACTACTGCTCTTTGGCTCTAAGTGGTCCTTTGTGTCCAGATTTGGAAAAGGGAAATAGAGGCTGGTCTGTGTTACTGGTGAAAGTGCTAGATTAAATACCATCCAGCAGGCTTATCTGACGTAATTTCCTCTAGCTCTAGATATACAAATGCCATTTCAAAGTACTTCAAAGGAAGGAATTTAAAATGTATTCAGGTTTCAGGAAGGAAATTTTCTGGTTGTACTGTTAAGCAGCTCCTAGCAAGGGTAATGATGAGCATGTGCTGTGACTGAGATGGAAATATTTTTCCCCAACACTGACAAAAGGCAGTAGAAAGGATGTGAGAAATATTGAGCAGGATAACAGCTGACATCTGCAGGTGGGACAGCCGTGATGCACTCTGTCCAGACCTGTCCATGATCCTCATGCTTGGGGAGTCACCGACTGTGCTGGCCTAGTCTTTCTCAAGCTCTTCTAGGTTGGATGGACTACGTCTCCCTGCTGGGGTGCTCAGTATATAAAGTGTAGGAGACCTGATGTTCATCAGGGAGAGATGTGGGCAGCCATGTGCCTGGATGGCTCTGGCTCAGTGGGACACAGCTGGTATTGTCACATGAAGGAAGTCCTGTACTCAGGAGAAGCACAGAGCCCTACAGTGCAAGAGATGGCGCCTGAGAAAGCCAAGTATCAAGTGCCTCTGATTGACCAGTCTCCAAACATGACCGGGGAGCATGACAACATATTCAGCTTGGCTCAGTTCTTTTCCTTCACTTCTTTCTTGGTTTTAGTTAACTCGATGATCTTTGAGGTCCCTTCCAACCCAAACTATTCTAGTACAGTTGGAACAGTCTACAAAAATCAACTCAGTCATCTCATCAGATGCTTGGGACTGAAGAAGATCTTCTGTGCTTTGATATTACACCATTTCAGGGGCCTTTCTTTTCCCCCTGGGGCTTTTTCTCCTTGGAGTACCCTAATCCAGGAAGCAGAGGAGATAAGCCATACAAACTTGCTTTGAGGTCCTGCAGGTCCAAACAAATGTCTCTGAGATCCCCAATCTCTTCTGTTGTGGGTTAGGCTTGTGTGAAATGGTAAATCCCTATCCTAAAGCTCCTCAGGCAAACTGGGAATCATGGCAGTTTTTGACTGACTGCAAACAGATCACTTGATAACTCTCAGTCTTATTGACATAACTCTAAAAATACGCTGCAAAGTGTAAATAATAAATGTGTAGTATCTGCACTGGAGCAAGTAAACACCGCCTGATGTTGTCTGATATTTCACTGGCAAGGTGTCCTCAGTGATGCTCCAGCAGAATAATTTTCCAAGCGAGTGACTCGCGTGACAGGTGGATGTGCTGAGCTAATGCAGCCGCGCGCGGCGCTGGCTGTGGGAGAGGAGGCGCGTGGGGCCGGATGGACTCTTTGCTGGAGATGGTGGCGAGCGGATCACAGCCGCTCTCGTCCTGCCAGCTCTCAGCAGCTCAGCAGGGAGGGGTGAGAAAGTGCCTGGCAAGCTCGCCTTGGGCTTGCTGACTCGGGTATGTTGCTAAAAGCCTTTGTTTTTATTTTTTTTTTTTTCCTATGTGGTGTGGATATATCAGCTTCTGAGGCTGAGTGACACCCTGATTAATAATTCATGCCGGCAGTATTGACTGTTGGGAGCTGATCTGAGAATGCCTCAGTGGAGGCCGTTAGTACATTTGCCCCAGGTGAAGAAGCTGTCTCCTGCTCAGGTGTTGGGTCATGTGGTAAAGACAGTCTTCTGATGGTGAGGGAGCTGCTGCTGTGCAGCCAGATTCTTCCCAGGCTTGTGATTAGGGCAGCCAAGACCTAGGGCATGCTCCTAGAGCACGCTCCCATTTCTGAGGTGTCCCAAGGTGTCTGGAAACCCAGACTGTTAAAGAACAGTTTTTACTGTATCCCAAACTTGCAGATTAACTGTTGTCTCCTATCCCAGAGGTGCTGGGCTTTGGAATCCTTCTGTAACAGGATGATCTTTGGGTCTGTTGCAGTCCACTCAGTAACTCACGATGGTTTGTTTTGGTTATGATCCTGAATTGCAAAAATAAAGGCAGACAAGCCACAGGGGTTATACTTCAATCAAACAATGCAATTTATTATTTTACCCATAAGAAGTATCCAATAGAGAGAATGATAGGAAGTAGGAAGGGTAAAGTAGAAGAGGGGTAGAAAGGAGTATAATAGCTACCACCACAGATCCAGACATTGTCCCCTTGATCCTTCTGATCGTCATGGAAGAACCCTGGGAGAGGCTTCTGTGGGTCTGAGGCATCCTTCTGGTCCTGCTGGTTGGTGGGAGAAGCTTCCAAAGAAAGGCTGCTGAAGTGCCATCTTTTATGCTAAGCAATATACCTGGTCCCTCCCCCTCTTGTAGTGTGTCTTGTGGGTCTTTGCCAATCTCCACCTTGGTCAGGTGAAGGCACCATGCATGTCCAAGAAGGTGGTTTGGAGCTGAGGTCTTCCCTGGAGGCAGGTAGCCTTGGGCTGGGAGGTGCGTTTTCATATTATAATGACATTATAATGACCAAAGTTCATCTAAGGTCCATGCAGCGGTAGTGATCAATCTCCTTTGACACCTTAATTTCAATTGCTTCATTAGTGGCTCCAGCTTGTTGAAATCATTCTATTGTTAGAAGTCCCATATCACAGTCACAAATACTCTATTGTTAACTGTGCTCTTGGTACTTCACGGTTCTCCCTCAATCCACATTCCATCTTGAGGATAGGCTGGAGACTCCTGTCAAGGAGTTAGCCTGAGTTTTGGGGCATCCTATGGTCTGTGTCCCTGATGACAAGGTTGAGTCAATCTGGTTCTTTGGACCAACTCTTACAGGGTCGATTTTGCAGTTGCTGCCCTAGCACATTGTTGTGAAGACATAGTCTGTAATCTTCCCTGGAGTGTTGCAAGGCAACAAAGGATACATGGGCTGAACCCGGCTGGCCAATCCATTGAAGAACCCAGAAATACCTTGGGAACTTGGCTAGCAAAATGATTCTGGTAGTGAGGTCTACCAAGAAGTAGATATGGTTTCCAGGAGTTGGAAGACTACAGTTTCCATAAACATGGATTTTCAAAGAATGTGTGGCTTGGAATGGTGCCTTGATCCTGGGTGGAGGGTGCCACTCTCTGTGATGCCTGATTGTCAGAAGTCTTTCTTCCATTGCCTCCATGTAGTCAAGGAAAGTCTCTTAAGTTTCCTTGGGGCTAAGCAAGATAAGGCAA
This sequence comes from Turnix velox, assembly GCA_013400935.1. Lineage (NCBI taxonomy): Eukaryota > Metazoa > Chordata > Aves > Charadriiformes > Turnicidae > Turnix > Turnix velox. Next base: position 186,160 of record VZTY01000044.1, read on the forward strand.
GATAAGCAGTATCTGTGTTCCCAAGTCAGAGGTGACCAGTGATATGGGTTCAGGAGTCGTAGGGAAACTACTCTTAGCTACAGCAGTCCTGGAACCCCTCCAAGATCTGCCTTTCTTCTCTCTTTGTCCTGCAGCACAGCACAACCTTGCACTGACTTTTCCAAATAAGATGTAAAACTGAGTTGATGGTCTTTTGCAAGCAAAGCTCTGTTAACAGGAGCAGGGATGTTAACCTTGGATCCCTGCCCAAATTGAAATGGATATAATCTCTAAATGGCTCATACCAAAATGAAATCCTCTTACAAGAGAACGTTTGTTCTCCTCTCCCCTGCAGGGCTGATGTGTTGAGCGCAGAAGCGACAGCAAGTTGCAGGTGGGTGAGTTTTGTATTGAATGTAGTAGGGACTAAACTCTTCTTTATGGATGGATATTGTCCAGTCTTCAATAAAATTTAACAAAAATGAGGTGGAATCAAGTAAAAGAAAACAAAAACAAAACAAACCGGGATGGACAGACCAACAGACCAAGTTCTGATTGAAGTTTCTGTTTTGTTAGACTCTGGATTAGCCCTTCATGGGAATATTTCCTGAGATGCCTGGGGGTTGTGCTGTCATCCAGCTTTGTGTGATGGAGAGGGCTCCAGGCTGGAGTAACCCTGCAGAACACTTGGTTCAGAGATGGTGTTCTTTCCACCCTGATCCCAGCTGGGAACCTGGAGGCTAGAGTTATAAAAGGAGTACTGGAGACCGCAAATAAAGACTGTGCCCTGGGAGCCTGGAAAGAGCAGTGCCTCATGCAGCTGATGAGTTTTATTGTCTTCCTGCACATCAGGATCAGGTCTGTCTACAACCCAGGAGATGGCTGGTGACATAGTTTGGAGATTCTGTACTGTGCTTCACCATGACTGACATTTGGGTAAAGTAGAGAGTATCTGTGTCTGATGTTTATGTAAAGACTGTAACCCTGTGAAAAGGGATGCCAAGACAGATGTTAGCCACTGGAGGAACATGCATGGGGGCAAATGTCACATGCTTCCCTTTAGATAGTCTTGAGAAATAGAGCAGGTCAGTGGGTCTGAGCAACAGTGGGGACAGGACTATGGAATGAGCAGAGGAATGGGGTCTGACTGCCATCATCACACTCAGACCTTGATGGTCCCAGAAACCTTCATGCTGAGATGCAAAAGTCAGGACAGAAAGCAGCTCATGCTGCAGAACAGCACAAACAGGGTGGTGAAGAAAGCTCTGTATGGACATGTAATAAGATGGAGCAAGCTGGGTGACTGGAACAGCAGTGCCAGCACTCACTGCTGGGCTCAGAGTGTGCTTGATGCTGGGAGATGTGTTTTGACAATGTAGAATCATGATGTGTCTTGGTCATCTGTCATGACTGAACAAATTCTGGGAGGATGCTTGCAACATTAACTTCACCAACCACTTGCTCTGGCTAATGCAAATGTTGCTTTATAGATGCTGTGAGGCTTTTCTCCCCCCCACTTAAAAAGAGCATATGTTCTCCCTACTAACGAGCAGGTTTGCAAAGAGTCTATTTTTAAGATGATTACAGGGTATCAGTAGCTGTTCCAGTGTCAACTGTCGGTTTTGTTTCCTTGTCGGCAGTAAACTGTTGGCAGGTTTGTGCACCAGAGGTTTACTCCTTCCCAGCTGTAATTGCACAGCACAGAAATTATCACTTGCTCCGTGCCTGCCTCTGCTGGTTTCTCCCTCTGAGCCTACTTCTTCAAGTGCTTTCCACCCACTGAAGAGCTGTGTCCTGGCATCTCCTGCTGGCAAAAGGCGAGGCCTGGCTAGCGCTGAACAGCAAAGGTGAGACCAAATACAGCATTATAATATGCACGTGTTTAGTTTCAGTGCATCCTGCTGTTGCACAGAGAACGACTCAGTTCTTCTCCCAGTAAGATAATGGTAGAGGATGTTTTTTGCAAGTGGTTTTCCCTATGTGTTATATGGAATTGTACCTGCAGCCCCAGCTGGGATATTCGGGGTGTTGAGCATAGGTGATTTGGTGGCTGAGTCTCCAGAGAGCTGATGCTCTTTGGCTTATGCATGTGCTTATGCATATAGCTCAGTTCCAGTTTGGCAGCACAACAGCATGGCCAATCTCCACTAGGCTTTTCTCTGTGTGGCCACAGAGAATTTGAAGTCATCTGATGGTCTAACAGAGGAGATTGTAAAGTCCTCCTGCAACAGCACAAGCTGCATTTGCTAGAGGGCACTGGTGCTATAACTCTCAGCATCCCTTTGTCCTGCTGCCACACTGCTAAACCAGGGATGAGTTATGGAGGAGGAAGCGAATAGGATCCTTTATTGGGAATTAAGGAAATCACATTGTAAACGGCTGCATCCTTTCAGGTTTTTTGTAAAAGTCTAAATAAACCCACGGTAACCCAATAAACTATGACTGCAGCTCTGCCTACAGAGGTGATGAGGGCATTCATGGGAAAGTGTCAGCTGCTGCGAGGAGAGCTCAGAAGTCCCTTTCTATGCCCCACAGGACATGTCCAGGGGGAAACGGACACTTGAAGCACACTTGTTCCTTTCCCCTTTACACGATGGGCAGCCAGCATCATGACATTGCTTGTGTGTGAAGTCAGCTCCCTGTCCTTCAGTGCAAGTCCTTTGCACACCTCTGAGTTCAGATGCATCTTTCTCCTCTACACTGAAAGTTCTCAAGTGCCTCCAAACCGATGGGAGAGAAACAATTGTGTTTCCCAGGCTGACACCTCCTGCTGAGCAGCCTTCCCTGCAGAAACAGCAGTCCTCTCATGTTACTCTGGGGACACAATGCCTCGGTGCTGATGGGACCAGACAGGATCCGTCACTGTGCTAACGTGTCTCCTCCACAAAAAATCCTAAATGACACCAGTGTCTGAGAGATGAGGAACAAAGAGCAAGCAAACAAAAATATCTGTTCCCCTCCGGTCATCAGTCCCTCTACTTGGAGTAGGGAATTGTGGAGGAGAGCTTGGTTTTGAGGATTCTGCTGGGCATATGAAATGGGTTGGCTTTTTTCGTGTGAGACCAACAAGCCTTGTTTCTGGTGGACTGGTTTATGAGCTATCATTAGCTGGTTTTAGCTTGTTTCTAGAGTATGTGTTTCTCTGAGTGGAGCCATAACCATCCCCTTGCTTGGCAAGGAGGGGATGGGATAGGTCTTGGTGTTGCTTGTTTTATAGCTTAGGGCCACAGAAGTAGAGGCATTGGAAGGACTTTGGCAAGGTCATGTGAGTCTGTCTCCCTGCCCAAGGTAATTTCTAGGCTATTCTGCCTTTAAATACACTTGGGGATAGAGGCTGCTCAGCCTAGGACTTGTAACAAGACCAAAATAACAAACATAGGAAGTTTGTCAGATCTCTTTTTCCTCATCCCTCACCCCCCTATCTGGTCTATTCTTCCCTGCCTCAAGTTTTAGCCTGTTTGTGTTCTGTGGTGTGTGTGGCTGAAAACCCCCTTTCCCTTGCCATATCTAGCATGTTGCTTGAAAGCTGCTCTTGGATCATTAAGGACCAACTAGGATGGCTGTGCTCCTGTGTAACACAGATCTGTTGCCTCTGGGGTCAGTCTCTCCAAGTAGTCCATTTCTGTCTCCAAACAAGTTGGCTAAGATCAGAACACCAGATTTACAATGAAGATCAGCCCTTCATTGGTGAGAACCTGAAGATGCTCTTGCTTGAACAAGATGGATGGGTAACCTTTCCCAACTGAGGATGCTGACATTAAGCTTTCAAGGCATTGTGGGCTTAGCTCTTCAGATTAGTGTGTTTCATTAAACTGGGCAAGGAGTTTTCTCCCAGATGTGTTTTCTAGTTTTAAAATGACTGTCAGAGATTTCCCTTCTGTTTACATAAGCATCTACTATCTTCTAGCTTCAACAGTGAAGTTATTTTAAATAAAGTTGTGTGTTAGTGCTTGTGAAGCCATTGATGCTGTTTGGGTTTCATAGGGCTTACTATTTGCATCTTGAACATACAGGGAAAATTCTTAGCCTTGCTTATAGACAAATTTCACACTTGAACTTAGGTTGTTGGCTTGGCTTGCCCTTTGTATAAGTCATTCAAGTAAAGGGTTGTGTGTTCAATTACAACCTCTTTTTGTCTATGATAGCAGTATTTTGGGACCTGCTCAGATTGCAGTTATGAGTGGCATGGCTTTGAAGTGTGCTGGAAAGTATGGAGAAACCAAAGCAACCTGAAGAGGATGCTCTGAGAAATGGCAGTGCATCTCATTAAGGCAAGGAGATTACCAAGAGCAAGATAGCTAGTGTACAAATACACAAATTTCAGAAGGATATTTGGACTAAAGCCTTGCAAAATAAAGTCCTTCTGGTCTTGTAGGTTATCCTCAGGCAAATTATTTTCTGTGGATTTCATGCTTACAGAAGAGTTGCAAAGAACTGGCTGGACAAAACAAAACACAGCTTCCATTAACCTCAGAAAACAACCTCAGAACCTCAGAAACAAAACAACCAGTTTTTTTAAGAATGCCGCAGTCTGAGTCACTAAAGTCCTGGAAAACAGCCTTAAAAATAAATAACCTGTAGCTCTGAATAAATACACAGTAAGGCCACCCCCTTCCCTTCCACAGACAGCTTGGAAACTAAGGATACCAGTGTAGTGACAACAGACCTTGCAGTGAAAGAACTGGGGCTTGTCCCTGGGCAGCCCCAGTTAAGGAAGAAATACATCTGCAGGCACTGAGTCCCCTGCATGCCACTGGGACTGCTTGCTGGTGATGACATCTCAAATATGTTTTAATAACCAGCGGCTGTTAATAAGCACGAGCTACTTCACCAGCTTAGATGCATCTCTTTAAATTTAAACAGGATTAGATAAGGTAGGGAGATTATTAAATACCCAAATGAACATTAAGCAGATATATTGGAGGCTTAACAACTCTGCAGCAGATTGTTAAATTGCTTTAAATATTTCCCTACTAGTCTGGGGGTATTTAATTAAAACAACCCCTCTAGTCCTCTGTAATGTGCCTGGCAGGCCTGCAAACCCCACACAGGCCCGGGCCCTAATTGGCAGCATTACCGTCAAGCTGAGCTGTGCTTGAGGACAATTAAAAAACCAATGGTACCTCCACCCCCCCTTTCCCCATCCCACCCCACAAACCACCCCAAGCCCCTCTAATTAGTGTGAGAAATGACGACAAAACAACTCCGAGTGTCTCCAGTGACAGGTGCACAAATAACAAGGCTGATGAAAGATTTTGCAATTAAGATTGTGCTATGAAGATTAATGGGATATTTTCATAAACTGATGTAAGATTGCCTATAACCCAGTTGCCTCCACGTAGCTCTGTCTTCTTCTCGCCAGTCCTTCTGTATTTCTAAGATTTCCTTTGCCCCATATTTTCCAGGTTTGTCCCCTAGGACTTTTTCGGGTTTCTGATGTTTCCCTGCATTTCTTTCTCTTGCATTGGCTGGTGGTGTCTAAATCTTGGGGTTCTTCTCTGTTTAAACTTTGTGGGTAGGGATGGAAGCTGGAATGTCCACATGGGATGTCTGTACAGTGTGACTCCATGGTGGGCTGTGTTCTCAGTGCAGGGCAGTGGGTGACTTGAAGGTATTTTTGAGGTAGCCCCACTCTGGTGCTGCTCATGGTCTTGCTGCGTTGCACAAGAGGGACTAGGGTGCACCAAATTGCCTTTCTGGTTTTCCAGAGTGGTGACATTTCCATGGTAGTGTTCAGCAATCACTTCAACTTCCCATGTATTTCTTTCTGGGTGAATTTTTTGGAGCTGTTTGAGTGATTTCCCAAGCAGTGATGGATTATGATCCCAAGAGGGATATTAACCTTCTGCTAGTCACATGGAAAATGCACAGCTGGGTAGCAAAGGGAGACTGTTAGAACCCTACAGGGGAAGGGCATAGGGTGTGTGATCGACCTTTATTATCTCCCTGAAGATCCAGCTGCAAAGCGTGTATCTGGCTCTGGACCTGTCTGTGCCTGTGGCTTCCCAAAGCCTGTGGATCACATTGGCTTTGACTCTTCCCAGCAGTATCTCCCTTCTGGTGATCCAACTAACCTGGATTAAATGTGATATGGACACTGCTTCGTAGGAAGTGATAAAATGGCAGAATATTACACCAAGAGCTGGAGCAGACTCCCCTTATGATGTGTTCTTCAATGAGGGAGGGAGATTTGCACCTATGGCCCAAACCTGCCCCTTTCAAGGCAGATTTGCCTGTTGCTGCTGTCATTGCTGCTTCTTGACTCCTAATTGCCTCTTGCTTTTGATATCTTCAAGGCAGGCTGGTACACAGGGAATTTACAATTTTAATCTAGTGGAAGCAGTGATTGGACACTTACCCTCCAGTCCTGGTTTTCTTCCTCTATCAATTGCTGCTCAGTTGCATGCCACCAGCTTTGATGTCCATCTTTCCACTCTGTCCCTGCTTACTGGCTGCCCTTCTGTCCTTGATTTTCCTTCCTGACCTTGTTCTCACCCCCCACTGTTGTCTTTTCATTGTGGCTTTCCTGTGACACCTTGTAGGGTCTTGTCAGGAGAATGAGTCACAGGTACTTCAGGGGTATTAGTCTGGCCTCTCTGGAATGGGCTCTTTCTCACCAGCTACAATTCTCAAGGCTGCCCTGGATCTGAAGAGCTGGAGATATATGATCCCATGTGCAGGGACTTTAGGATACCTGGATCCCCAAACCAATCAGCCACTCACACCCTCTTAATTCTACCACTGTTAATTCTTGCTGAGGAAATGTGTAAAGAAGACCTCAGTGAGTTGCTGTTTGCCTCCTGACTCAGAGGTTCTTCTCTGTGTTTGCCTGTGCCTCTATCCCCAGCAAATGAACTAGAAATTCTTATGTCCCACAGTTCATGAATAGTCTTTAAAGGGGAGTTAGTGCCAGGCCAGCAACTTGTTTCAGCCACTTGCCTGTACAGAGGGGCACTGTACACTCCAGCCTTTGACATGATTTCTGTTTGGTTCGTGTGGAAAAACCCAGTCCAGCAAAAAGGCAGGATGATTTTGGTCTCCTAATTGGTGGTGACATAGAAATGGAGGTTTCTTCTGAGCTTGGTATCCATCTGGCAGTATTCCATTCACCAAAGCAAACAAGCAGAAATTAAGTCTTTCTGTCTCTTGTCCATGAGCCTTTTTGACTTGATATCTCATTGTTTGTACTCTCCTTTTAATTGCTCAGCTGTTGTCCTATTAGTGTCAACTGTTGGCGCAGCAGAGGGGTTATAGTTGAAATTCTCTGGCTGGTATTATGCAGAGTGTCAGCCTGGATAAATACAGTGTTTTTTCCTGTTCTCACAATCTCCTCTCCCATCTGCCCCCTCCTTGCCATCAAGATACCGAAAAAAGTCAGCCAAAAGTTGATGTAGATGGAGACTTCAAACATAGGTTATCTTCTCTTCCAGGTCCTTGACACTTTAAGTGTGCTCCCAGTGCGCCAGGCTCTTTGGGGCTTGTTGTAATTGCTGTGTGAGCTGCATGGCTGAGGTTATGCTGGAAACCAGATATGTTGAGGATTGAGGCTGGCTGCAGTGAAATGATACTTCTCACTGTGGGATAAAGAGTGACTTGTATCGTTAGAAAATGCTCTGAAAAGTTTTGGATGAGAGGTGCTGCTGTGGCCCTGTCTCATTGGGTGTGCAGATCTCCAGGACTCTAGAGAAACATCCTGGCCACTTGGTATTGTGCATTAGCTGGTTGGCCAACTGGCCACCTTCCTGAGAGCTTTTGTCCCCTCCTGCTGTCCTGGTGGTTGCACTGATGCTTCGTTCCAGCAAGTTAACCTTTTGGGAGAAGTCTCCACCTTGTTAACTTCTTTCCTGGGCTACTAATAACTCCCTAATAAGAACTTCACAGTGTTCCAGAACAGCTAGTGTTTCAGGCTGATGGTGAGTATGTAGGGCAAGGATTGGTAGATAGTACATTTCAGAGCTACTTTAGGATCTAAGCTGTCCCAGCAGACTGCAGGTGCTTGGGATAAGGGAGCAGAACATACCACATATGAAATTATTCTTGGAAGACTACTCAAAAGTACTTTCCTGCTCCTTGGAAGAAGCAGAGTTAGCGTCAAACAAAACCTGACGAGGAGCAAGTTCCATCGTTTTAGTTTCTTATATCTGTTGTGGTGCCTGTCATTGTCTTCCCACTTGCCCTGGTGAGCTCCAAGCAGTGGGAACTATGCTATCCACATGGACATGCCCCTCCTCTTAGCGCCAAATGGGTCTAAGCAGAGACTGGAGCCCAGTGAGGTAAGAGGTGTTGGAAGGTACAGCAGCAGAGCATCGGGACACCTCTTTGCACATTCTCCATCCTGGATGAGCCAGAGTTACTGAGGAACAAGCAGGATGTGGCCCTGCCATTAAAAGATGCTTTGAAACAAGCTAACGTGTGGGTGGTGAGGGAGTTGGTGCTGTTCAGCAGATTTAATTCCTGGTATTTTGTAACCCAAGAGGCTGACTTTTACAAATGTGGTTTTACTATCCCCTCCCATCCTAATAGCTATTTTATAAATATTATTATGAAGTAGTCTTGGTGGTAATGCTAAAGGGAAGCTGGGCTTTGTTTCGTCTGAATAGTGCTTGCTTCCAACTTGGGATAAGGGCTGTAACGCAGCAGAGGGAAGCTGAGCTGGAACAAAAGGAAATCTATTCATTAACTTAAATCGTAGTAATTTTAGCATGACCCAAGAGGAGCCTCATGAATCTAACCCTCTATTTTCCCACATCATTCCTAGTAAGTGCCTTTCTTTCTAGCTGAGGTTTGAGAGCTGACTCACTTCTAGACTAGAGTGAAATCCAGGGTGGATCTGTTTTGTTTTTTTTTCCTTGAGATTAAAGTCAATGCTGTTTCAACAATTGCAGTGAAAGAAGAAATTATTGCCATTGTTGATTTTGATGTGTAAAAGCTGAATTTAAGTTTTCCACTTACCAATATCCTAGCTTTTTTTTTTTTCACTATACTTAGTAATAGAACTATGTAGATACTGCTGCTCCCACCCAGGGTAGGAATCATGGCTAAGGCCTTGATTGCTCCAGTCCCTCATGACATTAATGAGTCTTTTCTTGTTTTTTGTAGGACTCGGCATTTTATGGTGGTGATGAGAGGTCAAACTGAGACCTAGGGGAAGAGAGGGGTGGGGAGATAGGCTGAAATGGATGTGCTATTGCCAGGGCAGGTGAGGATCCCTGACTCCTTGTCTCCTGTAGTGTGACCAGGCTTACTAAGAGACCCCAGACTTTTCCACCATCATGGGCCAAAGTCAAAGATCAGCTTCCCTTGACAGATTTTTATTGTTGTGGGGGGGGCTGTCATCTGTTGGTTTTGCAGAAGCAGCTAGAGTTGTAAAGATGAGTGGACAGAGGAACCTCTCAGAGAAGGAGAATGTTCCTGGGGATGAAGAACACAGGAGGTTACAGTTATTTCTGCTTTCTGCCCACTTTCTGCCTCACAGTTTCTCGGTCTGTGAAATGGGGGTGAGGAGGTGGATAACTTACATAAGAGCGTGCAGGATTTTGTAAAGGCTCTGACAAAACCCCCACCCTTCTGTATGGCAAAGCACAATGGGAGCACAGACAGCCTCATCACTCAGGCAGCAAACTCCTACATGTGAAAACGTGAGCTGGGAGTTTGACGTATCTGCTACCCAAATGCCAGCAGGTGATGAGCAGATGGGCTGCTGGGCGCTTGTCTGAGGTCTGCCTGAGCAGAAGGTGGAGGGGGAGTTGGGGATCTGAGCACTGGGGCTGTATTTTTTGTATGTGTTGTTGATAACTGACACGTGGTTCTCGCCAAAGATGTAAAAATAGAAGACATTGGCTTGTGTGGGGCTGTGGCACGGCATTGCTTTATCTGGGAATCTGGATGTCATGGCTCTCCTAGTTATTTATAGGTGGCAGGCAAACCTTGAGAGAAGGACAGGAAGAACAATACATGAGAAATGTTTCATGTGGTCATTTTCTGCCATAGTGGTGCCTGCTGGGCTGCTGGGCTACTGGAAGCCCTAGGTTTCTCCCAACTGTACCCCTGTCAGAAGACCCCCAAAATCTAGTTCCCACCACCAATTCCTGAGTTTTTGCAGCTCTGTATGTATCTGTGCTTCTGTCTCTCTGCTGCAGGAGAAGCTGACTGAGGGCTGGGCAGGGGGGCTGGGCTGTTGGGTGTATGGAAGCATAAGGCCAGACTGGAGAACCAGCACTGTGGAAAGAGCCAGGGTTTGCCAGCTCTGCCCTTGGATCCATCTGTGAGCTGGCTGGGACTGAAACTGAGAGGTGCAGATGGATGGCAGGATTGGTGACCTCTGTGAGATCAGCTGCTTGCTTGTTGCTTTACCCTGTTTAGCTCCTTGGCCATAGGAGAAACTGAGGCAGAGGGGTGGGCCTGTCACTCCAGACACTTTCCTTCCTATAAACCCAGAGGGTTAAACTCCCTACGCTTCTATGGGAAAGCGTTCACTCCCTTCCTTGCACTTCTAGGACTGGGAAGAATAAACACAATCCCCTCTGGATTTCCCAGTGGGATTGTTGCCTTCCCTCTTCTTCCTCACAACATTGAGCTGCAGAAGTTCACAAGCCATTGGAAAATAAATGCCTGATGGTCCTCAGCAATGGTGATGGGGAGTGGAGCCCTGCACACCTGATAGTGGCTTGGAATAAGAGGCAAATGATTACAGTTGAGGAGGTCGTATACCATGGTAATCCCAAAAAGAAAGATTACATTTCATCATTCCTGATGTAATGTCATCTGTTTAATAAAGCCATAATTCACTGTGTGCCCATTTTTAATGGGGCTATTTAAGTAATGGCATTGGACTTTTTTTTTTTCCCAGCCTCCTCCCACTCCCATACTAAGTAGAGTTTGGATTGAGCTCTTGGAGCTGAAGAATTTTTTAATATTTACAATGCCTTTCAGACTGTAACTGAATCGGAGTTTTATTTATGTCAAATCACTACTTACCCTGAAATATAGGGAGAAGGAAAGCCAACAGCTGGATATGGTAATGAGTAAATAAACCATGTGTCTCTTTAATGATAGGGACATGAATTTGTACCGCATGTAGAAACGGACGGTGATAAGATGTGTTTGACTGAGGCTGACCACAAAGCAAGGGCACCCCAAAATTTACATTACTGGAGGGCTCCCTTGGCAGCTTGCTGGGAAGAACGATGGCCTGGTGGTTAGGGGTTGGTTTTGCTGCCTGTTCTCTGGGGAGTGTTGGCCACATGCAGACAGAGCAATAGCTGCTCCCCCCTTGGTGGCATAGCTTGATACTTCCCATGAAAACTTGGATCTGGGTGTTGTGGTTTCTTTGAATGTCTTACAAACTTAGAGTTCTTACAAGAAAAATCCAAAATGGTCACTTTTGGGAGGAAGTTGCAGGAATTAGGAATCCCTTTGTCCAGAGGGAGAAAGTATGATTTTTCACACAATATTAGGGATTGGAAGTGACCTCAAGAGATCATCTAGTCCAGTCCCCTGTCAGAGCAGGAACTCCTAGACCAGATCACACAGGAAGGCATCCAGATGGGTTTTGAATGTCTCCTGAGAAGGAGACTCCACAACCTCTATGGGCAGCCTGTTCCAGTGTTCTGTCACCCTCACTGGGAAAAAGTTTTGTCTTATATTTCTGTAGAACCTCTTACGTTCCAGTTTGCACCCACGTTTTTAGAATCATTTTCTGTGTGTGGAGAGAAGCATTTCCAGGGAGGTGAATTTTGCACCCAGGTGTTTGACCGTCAGACCAGCTGGTGTAGAGGTGGCAGGAGCATTCCTATCTCTGGGTGTGCTACAAGGCTGAATCCTGGGAGTGGATGTCTTGTTGCATTTAAAGAAGAGAGGAGGTGGTGAAGGGATTTACCTGAAGACAGTAGCAGGCTGAAGACTATTGAAGTAGGTGCACCAAGGTCAGATTTCTTTGTGCATTCAGCATCCTGTTCAAGGGAAAAAGAAATGGGACTACAGGCCTTGTACTGCAGCTGAGTTTTATATACCTGAGCACATGCAGAGGCTGTGGGAGTTCTTGTGGCTGAGCATCCCTCTGTGCTGTGTGGTTTGCAGACATTGGACAGAAGGTGCCTGTCTCAAAGAGCTGATGCTACACTGGGTGAACACTGATATGTAGCCAAGCAGACCCATTTCTCTTGAAGTCAGTTATATGCCTGGCTCCCCGTGCCTCTGAGAAAAATAAGAACTGCCAAATTGGATGGATCATTTCTGATACAGTAAACTCCTCTTGACAGTGGCCAAGAGCAGATGCTTTGGGAGTGTATGAGAACTGGGCATTTATGGACAGATCCTTCCCTCTATACCTACCTGGCTTTTGGCAGCCCTTGATGTAGGAACTGCCCTAAATACAAGAGTCTTTTAATGTCAAAAGAGAGTTGACTTTCTGCATGAGAATTATTTAACCTTTTGAAATTCATTCGTATGTGTTCACTGTGCATGTGGTTTATTGAAAAACCAAGTCATCCTTGTCCTCTACCATAGTCCTTCTGAAAGAGAACCACAACTTTAACTTGTTATATCTCCTTCTAAGATGCTTTGATTTGTTTTGAAAGGGCCATTACAAATATTGCACCTTGCCACCCACAAATTGCTTAATTGGGAGCATGAAGGCCACAAGAGATTTTAAGAATGTGCTGTTTTGTCTCAAGTTTTTCTGCCCAATTCAGAAAGTGAGGTCACTGGCTTTAAGAAGCACAAATTAAAAGAAAAATACCTGCAAGATCTGTACAGTTTTTGTGGCTAGCTGCATTTTGTGTTTTTCTCTAGACTTTTATCTAAAGAACAGGGGGCTTTCAGCTCCTTCTCCTGTTACCATACTAGAAGCAAGGAAGGAAACAAAAAGTGTTACTTGGATAAAAACCACACAAGCTCCTTAAAATACTCTTTGCTCAAAGCAGTTTCTACTTTTGTCCCATCCGGTGGCAATTTATCTTTATGGAATTAGGAGGATGCAGGAGCTAGCCCTCTGCTCTTTGGAGGAGCCAGGAAAGGTGGAGGACTGGGGAGGTGGGTCCTGTCTGGAGGAGAATGGTGGTACATGTTGTCGTGAAGGGTCATCAGGCTTCCTGCAGGCCCCTTCACCAGGTCTTAGGGGCTGGGTCTCCCATGCGACTCCGTAGCTGCATCCTGTTTGAACCATGGGATTTGATGCTCCATGGGTTTGAAAGGGAAGCCCATGGATGTTTTGTGAGGACACTTGGACTCTTGCCCAGCTTGTGGAAGTGAGAGGATGTCTGGTGATGAAATGGTTAGTGAGGTATTGTGTGCCACATTTGGGGATGTGGAATTTCGGACAGGTCCTGGATTTAATATCCCTTTCTGCCTCTTCCTTCCTCGTGCTGGTCTTTTCTTAAAGAATGAGGATGGTGGTTTTCATCTTCCTTTTAAAGGCTTTTAGATCTGATGTTCTCAATGGCTAGGACTTTGGTAAGGGATTTGTCGTGAGAGAATTTGTATCCCAGAAGACACTGAAAGTATTCTTTGCTCTCAGTAGAACTCAGTGTAGCTTGGACTGAACACCTGTGCTCATGTCAAATGCCACCTAATTCTACCTACAGTTTTGCTTTGGGCTCAGTGGAACAGAGGGCTGGTCTACATTACTCCAACCTTGTATAAGCAGCTGCTCAGGCTGGGTACCTTTTGTGCAGTGAGAGGAAATTGTTATCACTGCCTGCCTTTTATGTCTGCACTATCACCTGAGAAGCCCTTGCTGTGGGCTACCGGGGCTGTGCTCACATGGCTTAGAGTGGGAACTGAAACCAACATGACTCACCTAAAAGAAATACCAAAAAATCACATCTAAAGGGTGCTGCTGGGAAACCGAAATGTGTGGGTAAATCATAACGTTATCCATAAGGTCAGCAGAAAAGGATAAACCTGCCACTTACAGATGTTCAAGGCAATAAAAAGACCCTGTAAAGAAAAGCCCCTTGTTGCCAGGCAAAGCCACAAGCACAGCATTGCTCCATGCCTGGGGCCTCCTGCTTTCCTGGGAGGTAGAGAAGGGGTTAAGTCTGGAGCCAAGTGCTCAGCTTGCTCTGTATTATGTCCAGGTGGCATGACGTGTGAACAGACGAAAGATAAAAATCGCAGCGGATAAAATCACAGAGGAAATGGCTCTGTCTGAGCCTGGATCACGACGCCTTGTGCTGACCCCACAACCTGAGCTCCATCAGTCAAGTTGTCCTTCCCTTGACTTCTCACCCCATGCTCCGCTGCTGCTGCTACTCCATAAAAGAGGAGGGTGGTGGGAGGAGGGGAGAGGCAGCTCAGCCTGATGACTAAGAGGGTCTGAGGACACAGGTCAAGTTCTTTTGCTGGAGTCTGGAAGGGAAAGCTGAGTACTCTACCAGATCCTGCTATAAAATGATCTTCCCCATAAAAGGACTGAACAAGTAACAGAGAGGCGAGTGTGGTCCTTGTCTTGCCTTGGCTGGGGATGGGGGTGGTGGTGCAGAGCCAGCCTGCTCTGGCTGTCAGAGACCCTTGCTGCTTGACAAGAAGGAGAGCAGTAGCAATGTTAGGGCCTGGAGTTTTGCTTTTGAAGCCGTAAGATCCACCATTCATCTGTCAGTCAGTCCCTTTCCATCCACTCCAGCCAGCTGTGGAGGCAAGGGGAGAGACTATGATGACAGGCTGAGGGAGTTAGGCTTGTTCAGCCTTGAGAAGAGAAGGCTGCGGGGTGACCTCATTGCAGCCTTTCAATACCTGAAGGGAACTTACACCCAGGAAGGGAGTNGTCACTTTGAGAAAGTCTGAGGGCTCTGAACAATTCTGTGGGTATCTCTGGTGGGAATAAAACTCCTTAGTCATCTTGTTCATCAAAGACAGGTGGCATTGGTGACAGAAATAAAGTGTGTCACTGTTATGCAGCCAGGCAGTCGCAGCTGTGGGGAGAGGAACTCTCCAAACTGGATCATACCTCACTCTCAAAGGAGCCATGTTCGCCACAAGGGCTGGAGGATGCTGGAATTTGCTCCCATTGTCTGATCCAAAAGAGCCTAGTTTTGGAGAAGGCCTTCTGGGCACGCTGCATAAGACATCTGTTTTACAGGGTGTTTGGGATGGGGCACAGCTCAGGGTTCCCAGAACTGGGAAAGGCTGGGAAGAGGTTCCCAGCAGTACCTGGCTGGGCTCCTTTGCTGTAATTATCTTTTGTGGCCATGAGATTTGAGTGTTACCAATGACACTGTGCTAGGGCAATACAAAGTGAAAGGGAGTTTTTAGGTAATTTGACTCCAAACTACTCCATGTGCTTTAGAAAAAGGGAAAAAAAAAAAGTGCTTTGTCCTGTCCTGTGGGATAAAGATGTAGGGAACCACAACTCTGGTGGCTTGTAGCTTTGTGTCCATATGGAAACTTGTATTTTCAGGTCAGATTTAACTAGTTCCTGGTGTATTTTAGACTCACAGAATGCATTGAGTTGGAAGGGATCTTTAAAAACCATCTAGTCCAATCCCCCCTGCCCTGCACAGGCACATCTCGCACTAAATCAAATTGCTCAGAGCTTCATCAAGCCCAGCCTTTTAGTTTAGGTTAACTCATCCTAGCTTAATTGGAATTTATGCACCAGAATAGCTAATCTGGTTTAGTTCTGGCATCCTGTAAGCTGCAGGTGGACTTTGTTTTTAAAGATTAATGTAGAGATACAGGAGACTATTCCTGTCTCTAACTTACTGGGAACAGAGCTACAGTAGCAACGTGCTTGGGCATCAGTAGATGCAGATGCTGAGGGGCCTTCAGTCAAATGAGGAGTGTGATTTGGTTTGGGTTAATCATCTGCTGAGTTAATCACCCAGTTGGGTTAATCATCTGCTGAGGTAATCACCCAGATGGGTTAATCATCTGCTGAGTTAATCACCCAGTTGGGTTAATCATCTGCTGAGGTAATCACCCAGATGGGTTAATCATCTGCTGAGTTAATCACCCAGTTGGGTTAATCATCTGCTGAGGTAATCACCCAGATGGGTTAATCATCTGCTGAGTTAATCACCCAGTTGGGTTAATCATCTGCTGAGGTAATCACCCAGATGGGTTAATCATCTGCTGAGTTAATCACCCAGTTGGGTTAATCATCTGCTGAGGTAATCACCCAGATGGGTTAATCATCTGCTGAGTTAATCACCCAGTCTGTGTGTGTATGAGGCCTGTGGGCACTGAAGGAGCCATTGCTCTGATCCTAGGACTGGTTATGCTTACAGTGATGCCTGGGGCTTGTGGTGGAAGGTGAGGGCTTATAAAGCCCTCTTCTTCCAGGAGCATGGCTACACTGAGGCTTGTGAGGTCTATTAGCTGTCAACTGTTTTATCACTGCCTTCTTGGAAGGATGCACCGTGACAGGGTGGGCAACTCCAAACTGAAACATGACCTGGTAGAAGAAGGATACATGTGTCCATTAGAAACTGATTTAGAGCTTAATGAGCATCATGCCTCTGCCTCCCTTTGCTATAATGAGGGACAAAGTGTAGTGACTATACCCTATCTAGGAGCAAAGTTGTGTCTTGGTTTGAAAGCAGGCTGTTGAGACCTTTGACAGCATGTGTGGCAAGACAAGGTGGGCTCAGAAAACTCAAGCAGTGATTGAGAAGATTGAGGATTTCTTCTCTGTGCTGACAGAGGAGGGAAGGAGTAACCTGGGAGCACACACTCTGGTGAGAATGGTGCAGAGGTCCACAAAAATGGAAATTATTTTTGTTTTGGGGGAAGGCAAGATGCTTGTCTGTGACCAAAGCCATCTTGTCACATGAAGGATTGTGCAGCTGCATTCTGGGTTCCTGATGGGCTTGGTTGATTGTCTTCTGGCCAGCAAGTAGAAAGATGGGAAAGCCCATCCACGCACTTCCCTGCTCCTGGAGAGGCTGGAGAGCTTCTCCACTTCTCCTCCCCAGGGAAGGCAGCTCTGTGGCACGACCTCCCACCTGGGGAAACGAGATCAGCAAATGACTCCTAAGTAGCGTGTCCATCACTGTCAAATTGACCATGGATGTCAAGCGTGAATTGGCTGTCCCCGCAGCGCGGCCACAGCCAGCCCCTTAGCTGCCTGAGTCAAGCTGTGCTGACTCCCCGTGATAGCATTTTAATGTGAGGGATGACAGAGGCCTCCGAGTTAATGTCTGCAGAGAGGTGACAGTTTTGAATGTCAGCCAAAGTGGAAGGCCTGCCTGGAATTTTGCAGAGAATGAAGAGGATGGGCATGAAATTAGCACAGGCAACTGTGTCTGCTGGCAGCCTCGTGGTGCTGATGTCTGGTGCTCCCGAGACCACCTCTTCTGAGCAGACATTCCAACCTGGACCTCACATGGCCACCTGTGTGACTCCAAATGGTGCTCTTCGCAGGATTGTCTCCTAGGACTGGAGGAGGGACTTGAACCTGGAGCTTGCTGCGTCCCTCTTGGAAACTCCTCCAGGATGTGGAAATAGCAGCAGAAATGCCACGATGGCACTAGGTGCTGGAGAGAAGATTGGGCCCGAGCTGGTGTCTTCTCACTGTTAATATTCAATGAGCGTGCTTAGAAGGAGACCTGACTCTCAGAAGCTTGGCTGGCTGCCTGGACATCCCCATGGAGAACCACAAGGAAGGTACTCCTGGTGATTAAAATCAGATGGCAAAGAGCATCCAAGTAATTCCTAAACAGCTTATTCACAACAAGGAGCAAAAGACTCCTGATGCTCTTCATGCAGGTAAGGAAATAGGCAGCACAAATCACTCAAAATGAGTGGCTATTCCTGTCCCCCTCCCTGACTGTGGACCAGGCAGCTCACTGCTGTGCCTCAGTTTCCCTTCCTTCTAAGGAAGAAAAGGTTGGGTTTCTATACAGAGGAACACTGGGAAAATAAATGGCTCTGGGGTTGCAAAGGGCCTGCAGTCTTGCAGGTGGGAGGCATTTCTGAAAGGAGACGAAAGCAATGACAAGATACTGAGCACAGCCAAGAGCTAGGCTGGATTTATTAAAGAAAAAATGAGGGAGACGTCTGTGGTCAGCTTGATAGATTGTCTCCCTCTCAAAGCTGTATTTCTGTTATTGTTTGCCTGCAATGGGAACTTGACAAACTCTCTCTGGGCTCAGGGGCTAATTGCTGGGTTCACAAAGTTGCAGAAGATCTTCCAGACTGTTATCTGAGCTGGGACTGGGCTGAACTGGTTGTAGACTGGCTATTGGGAATCAAGTAACAGGTCTCTTTGGTAATGCAATAAAAGGTATAATACTCCTTTCAAATACAGTAGAATCCAAATCCCTTCTAAGTATAGTTCTATTCAGTGGTAACCTGCAAATCAGATGGAAGAGCATATTTCTGTTTAGGCTTTTTATGAGATACTGTCTTTAGCATGCAAAAGGATTTTCAGAATCCTGATGTTGGGTGGGCATGAAGATTAGAGAGGAAGGTGCTCTGCTTCTCCTACCTGCAAAGTTCATTTATGTCCCTGCTGCAAAAGCACAGGGAAGGGAAAAAGGATGGTTGGTTTAATTTAAATCAAATCTGTGTTCCAGTGAGACCATGATATGGAGACTCTTGAGTCCTTTTGTGTCCCTGTATGGGCACAGTTTGACTTGTATATTTGGGAGGTCACAGATTTCCTTACACGCAAAGTAGAATTTGATCAGGATTTGTTTTGATAAAAAGCTGTCTTGCTACTTGCATGTGGAAAAAGCATTTGAAGGAGTGGCAACAGCTGTTCTGAATTCACTTGGTTTGTGAGGAAGAGGACTGTGATTGTAGTGATGCAGAAATCCCCTTAGAAAAGGATTCCTGGTTGTTTGGAGGTTGTGGAGACCCCGGGAGCGAATTCCTGTGTTGCTGGGATGGTGTTAGCAGTAGTGAATTGTAGCTGCTCTTCTTGCCAGAGATTCACTTTTAGCTGCTGTGAATGAGTGAAAGAGGAGACAGCCACCTCTTGCCTCACCATAGTCCACTTTTACCATCATGCTGAGTGCTGCAAGACCCACCAGAAGTCCCCAGTTATGTCAAATTTTTATTATTTGTAAAAAAAGACAAAAAAACAACTAAACCCCTCTCAAAATCATGAAACAACCACCCCCCTTCCTTCCTCCCCTAGACAAAAAACCCCACTTCCAAAATAAAATAAAAATCTAATTGTGGACCACCTAGTTCTCAGCAGCCCAGGATTTCAAGTTGGTATTGGCTGGCTTTTTTTGACCATGGCTAGTCAGGCTAGTTTTTTGCTGGAAACTGAAATGAAATGAAATGGTATTTCTGTTGAGAAAAGCATGCTTAAAGTAAGGGAAGGAAACTGAATTTTAAATTTCTTATTTTTTTCAGTTTAGATGACTGGGACATTGACTGTAGAAATTGTGGGCTTTGCTGAACTATTGTTTTGGGCAGCACATTGACCTCTGGGTCTCTCTTGGTCTTGACCTTAGCTCTTTTCTAGTGAGGCAGCCTCAGAGGAATGCTGCAATTTGCAGGCTCTTAATCCCAATATATCAAATGCCAGTCTTGTGTACACTGTAGTATTGGCCATTGTTGTCCCAGCCAGGGTTTGTCTGCATTGCTGCATAGTTTCAAGTCTCTGATGGTATTGAAGGATGGCACTAAGCTAGTCTCTCTCTGGAGGGATGTGTTGTTGGACCTTTTCTGGACCCAGTACCCAGACTGGTTTGGTCTTGCTTGGTGGTGGCATGAAAGGGCTCTCACAGTGAAATTCTGGCTCCAGCGCAGCCCACTGATGGCCACCAAGGAGGTGCCTCTCATCAGCTTGTGGTTTTGGTGGAGAACGTTCCTGCTGTCCCTGTTGCCATGCAGAGTAGTCACTTTCCTTCCCACCCAATATGGACTCTGTTACCTCCCAAAGTAGGGTTGGAAGGACCTTGGGAGAATAAACTCACACTTGCCTCCATCCCTGCCTCCTCTGCTGAAGGCTGGGACCTGATAATGTTCCTTCTCCTCCAAGTTTGGATATGAACTAACGTAGAGGAGAGATGCGTGCGGTCGTTTATCTTTCTTGTCAACAGATGGGATCCGACAGCTTCTTCCCTTGTGCAGTCACAGACTCCACAGCTTGCATCTTCTCCCCTTTTCTGCCAGGAACAGTGTTTGGGGTGGGGCTTTAAAAATGTTTCATTAATGTTTCTGAAAATGTTGTTTTGTGTGTGAATTGCAGGAATTTACAGCAACTTCTTAAATGACACTTATAAAATTTCACTGCCTGCAAATTTCTCAGCCTCTTACTGTTCTGATTTTTTTTTTTTTGACAGGTTCTACATTTTAAACTTATGGCCCCAGGCCTAAGAAACCAAGTGTCTTTTTGGACCAGGTGAATTATGAATCAGCCTTGAACTCCCTTCATAGCGTTGAGTATTAATGTGTCCATATTGCAGAGGGTTAGTGACTTAACCAGTGGGTTGAGCTGAGAGCAAAGAGGGGACTTGAGGTCTCCAAGTGTTTAAGGCAGGGCACTATATTCTTTCCCTGCTAGACAGATGGGAGACAGCAAGGCCCATGGACCTTGGAGAAATTAATGGGGCCCTCTGAAAAAACATCCTGCTTGGAAATGAAATGTTAGCTGCACAGCCCTGCGCTCTGTGTGGCTGCCTTTATTTTTATTGGCCCCTCATCTGTTAAAGTTGTCACCTCCTGCCACAATCCCAACTTTCTCTGTTGGGAAAAGGTTTGGTGGTAAAGCCCATACATGCAGTGTGGGGATACTTGCCAGTTGTGCTGTCTGTTTGAATGGAGGTTGTTAGCCAATTATCAGCTTAACTGAAGATACTTACTGAACATTTAATTAAAACTGATTACATGAGGTGTGCTTTTTCTTGTCTGATAAGCTTAAGTGCACCATAAGGTGGAGCAGTGCTTGCTCATGAGCAAAGAGCATAGGCTCCAGGGATGAGCAGTTGCCTTGGACGTGTGACTGAAATAGTGGGAAACAGTCAACAATGGCCAATGAACCTCAATTTACAAGACCTCTACTTATTGCTGGTGTTTTCCTTTCATTTAGGGTAGCGCTGACAGAGCTGCAAGCTCTGATTTGATTCTGGATGGTGTTTGACTTGATGTCCTCACATGACATCTGGGGGTATCATGTCTGACCCCCTGTCAGCCAGAGAAGTGGCTGATCTGTTCTGAGTCATGTCTGCAGCACTTGGGCAAGAGGGGCAGAGTCTCTTGCATCCTGCTACTTGCTGGACTTCTGATAGCCACGTAGGTGGTGAGGAGCTGGCATGGATCCTGTTACAAGGCTGCATTTGGCTGAATGGGACTGTGGATTTTATTTCAAAGTCTTGTTAATAGGCTTAGTGTTTCTGCAAGAAGGTGCTTTGAAGAGAGTCCTATGCAGGTACCTCACTTTAGATGCTCAAATACAAACATGACAAAGAAAAAACCTGTCTCCAGTTCCTCAGCAGAAGGGCTGCTCCATGCATGTAAATGCATGTGGCCATCAGTTGTGTTGACCTCTGTAGCAGAAAGCAAAATACTATTCTGATAACTCTGTTTACTCTTCTCAGTGCTTTTGTCCTCTCTAAAAAGGCATGACTATATAGCAGATATCTACTACTTTTTTCTTTCAAGACCTTCTTAAAGATTTTGGGCTGGTCAGTTTTGTTGATTTTCCCTAACTTCTTTGAGTTACCAGCGGATCCTTTGTTTCTGAAGAAAGATGTGTTGGATAATGTTGCAGCCCTTCTTGTCCCGCAACATCCTGAGATTCCTTCCCACCTCCCAAACCAGCTGTGCTTACCTTCAGATTTTGACTTGCTTTATTTATTGCTCTCTCCTGTCCAGAAGCCCCACTAGCAAAGCCAAGCCTCCTCTTGTTTGAGCTTGGCTCCTTGGCAGGTCTGATTCTTACAACTTTGTCAAGGTTCCAAAGAAAAAGAAACATATGAGAATTTATAATTGAATTGAAAGCTGAAAGGAAATGCAGCATTTCATTTTTGAAAATGGATAGATTTTTTTAAAATAGAAAATAGCACTGAATTTTTTGTTGATATTTATCAGTAAGGGATGTTACTGAAATGCTTCTTTGGAAATAGAATTTTAGCTGATTTTGAAGCAAGAGATTAAAAGATTAGCAAAACTGAAGTGCCAGGCTCAGAACTATGTCAGCAGGACATTTTGATTTTGCAAAACTAAAACATTTTAGTGTGAAGAGCCTTCAACATGAAGAAGTCGGGAGTGATTTGAGAAGGAATTTGATGTTACTGAATCTGTGGTTCTCCCTGGTTATACACGTAGTAAGTGTGTGTGGTAGTGGAATATTTTCTACTTGCTTCCACAGTAAAGGAGTGAGCAGCACAGTCCTTTGGCGTAGAATTTAAATGGACAAACCAGAAAGTTGTTTCATCTCTGAATACTTTTGTCAGCCAGTGAAAGAGTAATTTTTCACTTGCCTGGTTCAGTCTTTGGCCATGCCAAGAAATGAAGCTGGGGCTTCCGAGTCCTTTTCCCATGTCCCATGACAAGATCCCTGTCTTTTCTTTTTGTTTGTGCTTTGTGATTAATCGTCCCAGTCTCCTGATACTATTTCTCTTCTGCTCCCGGTCTGTATGGTTTGAAACTTTTATAAACAGGCCATAGCAAATGCATGCGATGTTCAAAAATATGGGTATTCATCAAAGTAGCACAGCTGCTCCTGAAACAATGGTACTAAGGAAGCCCATTCATACTAATTACAGCAGCACAAAGAATTGTAGCTCTAAATTTGCTGGCAGGTCCGAAAAATAGTTTGGCTTGACCTGAAACATTCTCTTTTGGAGAAGAAGTTTTTGGCAAGTTGGAACATTTTATTTTCTCTGAGGAAGAAGTATTTTATTTTGAAGCCAGTGGTTTGCTTGAAGTAGAGATTAAAAATTAGAAGATAGAAACATTTCCTTTTAAGGTGAAGTGCTTTTTTATGCTTTTAAGGGAAAAAAGTCTTTCTCTTGACACTTATGGTTTGATATAAAGAAACGAGTGATGACCTGTTCTAATAGGGCTGGAATTGTATTTTTGGCAACCTCTTCTTCCAAATCTGAACTCCTCAGTGCTGAGGAAAACCACCCTACCTGGGAGTCTGAGGCTTGATGTCCCAGAGACCTGTCAGTACTTTGCTTTGCTTTCAGCTTGAAGTGCCAAGCAGGTAACCCCAGTGAACTCCCGTAGCTCCCTGCATCATACTGCTCACTGAGGAGAGAGGACTGGGGAAATTCTTCTCCTAGATGTTGCTGAGCTCCAAAAAAACCCACAGTGTAATCATTCTCTGTGTACTGGTGTTTCCATGCACTCTTGTGATGGCACTCCAACCATACAATAGTATTTTTCTTTCCAAAAATAGTGTGCTGATTTAGTAAAATAATATTTAGAAAGTCTGGAAATGCATAATTAAGGTATCCAGCCAATTTCCTCTTTTGCCTTGTAATTACTGTTTGTTCATTGTCACCCTGGATGACTTCCACCACCCACTTGAGCTTAACTTTGCCCCACAAATCTGTCAAAATAGAGGCACACATCAACATTGCAAATTGCTATTACGACAGAAGGAACAAACTTCCTTTTTCTCTCGGATGAATCGATTTTCAACATAATTTCACAATCGTGCAGTAGGTAGAATGATTTTCTGCTACACAGACTCTGCTTGCCTTTCTCTTCAAAATCTTAACAGCTCGAGCCTCCTGAGTTCATCATTGTGTCTCACATACCTAAAGCAGCCCCAAAGAACTGTTGCAATTCATAACATCCACCATTATGTCAATAAAAACCTTTTCCAAAACTGCTTGGTAGCTGGGGCAGTAAAAGGATAGCAGAACCTGATTTAGGTGGCAAAGCAAAAGCGAACTGTTTCCACCCCCCAGTGACTTAGCTGACTTCAACAGGAGCTGCTTTGTTTCTGCATTATGGGGTTCACTGGAGTCCACGTGAGTCAATGGGAAAACTGCATTTTGCATTGTTTCAGTCCCTGCTTATATTCAGCAGCCATTTGGATGATATATGGAAATTAATGTTATATTTAGGCATGTTCCTGTGTGTCCATGAAGATAGTTACAAACCTATTTTTAACTCTAATACTTGTACTAATCCTCCTAAAACTCACTGAGGGGCACTAACTCTTCTTCAGCAGCAGAGGAAAACTCAGTCTGGTCTTTAGGGGGATATTTCTGGCTAGGAAGATATTTGCCAGAATAACCTCTTTGATTTGCTCTGCTTCTCCTCTTATCTCAAGTTGTTCTGCCCTTCTTGCCAGCATCCTGCTGATCCCTTTGGCTTGTGGTACCCACAGCCTTGCCGGAGCAAGTCCCACAACTTGGCAAAAGCTTTGAGCTGCTCATGGCTCTGGCAAGCACTGGCAGATGTGTTGGAGGTCTGTTCCAGCTCACATCTGTGTCAGGCTGTCCCTGTGTCTGCTGTGTAAAAATCTGTGATGCTGCTGGTTATGTGAGCTCTGTGTGTTCCTCCAGGTGTTTGTTACCAGTTTCTGGGCTAAATGTTACCTACTCACTACACAAAGGTTGCTTCAGCTAACCAGCAGTACCTCCTCTCTTGTTTAAGAAAGGCTTTCTTCCAAGCCTGGAGAAACAGCTGAACATTGTGGATGGGCCATCCAAGTTGCCAATGGTGGTGCAAAAAGTGCAACTGAAGGCTTCGAGATTGATTTCTTCAGGAGCTTTTTCAAAGAGGCCCGAGGCGGTGTGCCAGGATCTCCTGGGATGGCTCCTATCTGGGGTATTGCTGCAGATTCCTGTTCATGAAACCCTTGTTCTAACCCTCTGGAGTATTTTGCATGCTGCAGGACGTCTGCAGAAGGATTTGTACCATGCTTCAGGCACGGCCTCCCTCGAGGGCTGGCATGTCACAATAATGTAATTTCTCAGCTTGATCCAGCTGGTGGGTGGGTAGGGAAGGAGCTCTCTGCTCCCCATGCAGCTCCGTTCAGCAGGAGTCTTTCTGCTGGGATGCCAACCCTGCTCAGGCTCAGATAATCCAGGAAAAGGGCCTCTATTTTTGGCATTTTGTCTGTTCTCCTTTTTTTTCCTTTTTTTCCCCTTGGCATCTTCTGCCACCCCACATCATATCTTGGCCCCCCTTTGGAAGTTCCTCTACCTGTGATAGGATGCAATATGTTGGTCATATGCTCAAAGCATCTTCTGCAGTCCCGCCCCAGGGCTCACAGACCTATATCCATCATCCATGGAGTCCTGGGGGAATGCACAGATGAGTTTCTCCAGGACAAAGGAGCAAGGCTTCCTCATCTCCTGGGTGAGGGCACTTTCTTGGTGGCCTGCACTCAGAGACTTGTGTGCATTGTTCCATGGCTGTGCTGTGGGCAGCTCTGCTGGCCGGCGTGCGATGATTATTACCTTGCACTTCTGCACTGCAGTGTAGTGATGACTGCAATTTATCAGGCTATTCTCTGGTGGACTGGATTTGACCTGAATGCTAGAGTGTCTTGGTGCTTCCATCCAGCTCCACTCACGTGGTGCCCACACAGGCTTTCCTGGAAGGCTGGCTGATCTGGCGGGAACTGCCTGACACATCGCCATCAATGTGTAATAACTTTTATTTAAAAAAAAAAAAAAAAGAAGAAGAAGAAAAAACTAACCTGTTGCCCATGATCCCGTGGTAACCCTGGCAATATGGGCATTAATGTCCGGAGAGCTTTCTCTGGGTTTGGATTATTTGTGGCTATCTGGATTTCAGATTGACACCATAAATATTCAAAGTCTGAACCTGGCTGGATGCAGCCGCTCTTGACTTTTGTATGACCTAGCTGGAAACTTTAAATCAGCTGTCAGCTTGACTTTCAAGGGAGTGAAATGCTCCAAATCCACTAGATAGCATCTCCTTGGTGTTTTATTACCTCCTGAGAACTTCACTTTGGTAGGGACCCAATTCCAGCCTCCTTTCAGAAAGCAGGGCTTTGTTAGCCTTGTAAAGTCATTAAACATGCCATGTGGGAATAGGGGTGTCCTACCTTGTGGCAACACACAGGGCTTATTATATACAATGCAGATGATTAATATACAAGTGGAATGAGTCCAGATGCAAGCTTAGCACTGGGTTATTAATAGGCTAACATAGATCTCTCAATGGTGCTCTCTGTTTGCTAGATCACACTGGATGCTGGATTTTTGGGTGGTTTTATTTTTTAAGAAGTGTTCCTTTGTTGGTAGAGATACATACATAGAGCTTTTCTGCAGGTACTAAATGTGTTTTGCTCCCCATATTTGGTGTGCTGGTCCACAGCCCAGGGCTGTACTGCAAAGCACTGAATATGACAGAAGGAAAACAGTATGAGGATGGTTGGGGCCAGTGGTGCTGCACCAATGACATGCTATTGCTGGGCTGGTGTGAGGTGCTCTTTTGGCCAGTGACTGAGAGCAGGGTAGCCCTGCAATGCCAGATCTGTTATTGTAAGGGTGTGCTGACGGCCACTGTCAGCTTAATGAATGTCACAGGGTCAATAAAGGTTATGGCCTTTGCTGAATAAAGAGACCCAAACACCATTTAAGTAATTGTGTGGTGGTGGTGAGGGAGCAGCAATGATATATCTGGTTGCTTGATGTGTTGCATCCTCCTTTGAAGAATGGGGCATTGTGTCTGGAGATGATGCTTTGAAAACTTGGATAGGTAAAAAAATTGGGTCTGGATGTTAAACTGGAGCAGAGCTGTTGAACAGGGGACCTACAGTGTGGCTAGAGTCAAAGATCTCCAACCCTTTGTAGCTCCATGTGAGATACCAAAGAGCCTAATGTCTCAGTCACTTTGGCCCACCTTTCCAGAGGTGCTGCTGGATTCAATTGACCAGGCTTTGAGGCTAGTCTGGTTTTGCAGCAGAGTGGAGCACTCAAATGCTGACAGTCATGTGGTGTGGACTGGGTTGCAGGTCCACTCTAAGAGGCTGAAGTGGACTGAGGCATGAGCTTGTCTTAACAGTGCAGGGACTGGCAAGTCTGGGCTGACACCTTTTAAATTAATTGCTTTGATGGTCTGGTCCTCTAATGTAATATTTTATTAGGTCCAACAGATTTCTGTTCCAGATTCCCTGGGGACCTCTCCAAAGTAACTGTTCAATGAATAGCTTTTTCCTACAGCTAAGTGAGAGATGTTGGCAATAGAGAGGATTTGGCAGAGCAGCTTGGCAAAGGCCTGGAAAGGCTCTTAATCCAACTTTACACATTATCTTATGCCTCCTCCACTCATCAGCTGTTACTGAGACCAAATCATAGGCAAGTAGCTGGGTCTTCCAGTGGCCAGGGATGGCCACTCTTAGTCTTCATTTCAACTCCAGCTCTGTTGAGAAGATGCTTCTTTCTGCAATTCCTGTTCTTGGAGCATTGAGCTCAGAAGTCCTCAGGGATATGTGTTTTCCTGGAGAGCACTGTGGATGTCCTGGCATTTTCATAGCAGTCCTCGAATGACAATAGCAGGACTAGGGGAAATGGATACAAGTTGAAGGAGGGAAGATTTAGGTTGGATGTTAGGGGGAAGTTCTTTACTAGGAGAGTGGTTAGGTCCTGGAACAGGCTGCCGAGGGAGGTTGTGGATGCCCCGTCCTTGGAGGTGTTCAAGACCAGGCTGGACGAGGCCCTGGGCAACCTCATCTAGTAGATGTGTTTGTTAGGTGGCCCTGCTAGACAGGGGGGTTGGAGTTACATGATCCTTGGGGTCCCTTCCAACCCGGGTCATTCTGTGACTCTGTGTGATTCTGTGAATGTCTATAGCCCACATGGTGTCTTAACCCCCAGCCTGCAGGCAGGCAATGTACTCTGCTGGTGACCTCTTCTCCAAGCTCACTCTTGGTTATGAAGATGTCTGGATTCTTGTGCCTTGTGCTTTTAATATCATGTATGAATTGCTATCTGCCAACTAAGATTAATTGAATATGTAAAACAATAGGTGCTAAGAATTAACACAGGGCTTTGTAATACAAGATTACTTTTATTCTAGTTTGAATACTCCACACAGTGGCTATAAGTGCATTAGTTTTATTGATCTATATTCATAGAATTATTTAAATGTACCCTCTGGTGCTGAGTGTCAGGCATTTTCCAATGCTTGCCACTATGCATTTTTCATTAGAGGTTAGTAGAAGCAGGTCCAAACTTTGACTGCCCAGGCAAGATTAATTTTAGCTTGACAGGCACAGCCAAACATGAGCAGAGTGTGTTTTGAGAGCTGACCACTCACTTAGCTGTGTTCTCCCTCCTTTGGGTTCTCTTGTACCATCAGCCTTCTAGTGCTGCCAGGAAAGGTACCGAGCAGCCCATCCCTACCTAGGCTTTTCTTCTGCATTTTGTTTTAATGTATGAAAGCTCTTATATTAAAATTCTATATGTATGCTGCATACTAAACCCAGCCTGATCTTTCAAGGTCGGATGTTTGGCAGGTGCCAACTGTCTGTGGCTGGTACAATGTTTCTTCCATCCAAATGTGACTGCATTGTCTTTTACTTCATCATATTTTTTTTCCACTTTTTCATCTGAAAATGCTCAATACATTTTCATACCCTTCTCCAGGGGTGATTTTTTTTTTTTTAAAAGGTGGGGGGAAATGCCAGCAACTTTGTTTCTAGTGAAAAACATTCTGAGTTTGCTCATTTAATGATGTTTGTTTGTAGGCACTGGCTAAAGGAAACTGGACTTTTTTAGTTTCCATGGAGCTTCAGAGGGAAAGAATTTAACTTTCTGGAGAAAAATAAAATGTGATCGTTTTTAGTGTTTAGAAGAGAGGGGAGGAAGGCAGTTTTGCCACAGGTTTCTGTTGATGTTGGGTGAGGGATGGGAACTCTTGTAAACTCTCTTTCCTGCACTGGGTTGCTTGTTAAAGTCATGGGGAGTCTCTGATGTCTACTAAAAAGTTGAGCTCCTACTGTAACCTTTGCTTGAGGGAGGACACTAAGAAGGTGTGTGTCCTTTTGCTGACAGCCCAGTGAAAATAAAACTGAGTTTTCTGTCTCTACGTGAAATTGGGTTAAAATTAGATGACAGGTTCCAATGTAATTGGAACACACAAGCCTACAGTATAATTGCATAAGCCACTTTCCTTGGAACCAAGCTGAAAAGCAACAGTATGTTTTACAGGGCTTATTATTACATTTTTTGTCTAGCTCACATTGCACAGTATGGTCTGAACATGAACTTCGGGGTACACATCTGATGGCCTCTTTGGGGGGACGTGCATGAACATGTGTATGCTGTAACAGAAAAGCCTTTGAGACTTGGGATCCCAGCCCTGCGGAGATGCTCTTGTCAATCCTGCTGCTGTGGCTACCCTTGTTGATACATAAAACCTCTTCTGACTCTTACTTTGTCCCTCTGTTGCATTCTTTAGGGTGGAGAAAGAAGCCATAGAGGCATTTTCTTGCTCCTCTCCTGTGTTTTTTTCAGGGGCCACCAGTTCTCCTTGGAACAGTTGTCTCTCCAGCTCTTGTGCTTTCAGCATTAGGGAGTGGGGTCTCCGGTGGACCTTACAGCAGGGAAGTCCTGACTGGTTCCTTTGCTCCTTTTGAAGGGAACTGCAATGCTGTCCATGGAGAATGCTGTGCCTCTGAGGTCTACCAGGGGTATAGTTGTCCCTTGGCTTGCTGTGCAGGCAGCCCTGGGATACAGCTCCTCTCTGGAAGCAAGTCATGTGCTCCAAAGTGGGCTCAGAGCTATAGGGCTCCATACAGTGTCAGGAGAGTCTGTCTAATGTCTCTCCACACTGCTTTGTGGGCACTTAGAGTGGGATCTGTGCTTTGATTTTAAATTTCCTTTTTTTGAAATAAATGGAAGAGAGGGGACTGGAAAGTGGCCCTGGCATCACCTTTGCTTCATAACTCAGCTTCCTCCTCGCAGCAGAGCTGGACCTCTTCTGGTCCATGGCTCTTCTTGTGCCTTGTGTGGGGGCAGCTGACTCCGGACCTGGCATCCCAGCGCTCAGACCCTGCCTTGCGCTCGGAGAAGACAGCTTTTGGTAGCAGGTTCGTGAACTTTGCTATGTTTTATAGCCACTAGAGGGGGGTCAGAGACTGCTGGCTTGGGCTGCCTGCATCCAGCTGCCCGGGCTGGGGGCAGCCCGGGAGGGGGCTTTGGGCTGAGCCCTGTCTTGTGCAGCCTGGCCTTTCCTTGACCTGAGCATATTTTCAGCATTTTCCCTTCCATTGGGAAAGTCAGTACTCCGAGTTGCAACGTGCTGTCTGCATCTACTCTTGTTTTCCACCTATGGGAATGTGGACAGATGGATGGGGAGTGCTGGACTAGCTGGGAGATGAGCTGCTGAGTCT
Organism: Turnix velox; assembly: GCA_013400935.1. Classification (NCBI taxonomy): domain Eukaryota; kingdom Metazoa; phylum Chordata; class Aves; order Charadriiformes; family Turnicidae; genus Turnix; species Turnix velox. The sequence goes on from VZTY01000044.1 coordinate 216,368, forward strand.
GTATAGCCCACGGTGGGTTTATCAACTCGGTTCCTGCGACACTTGATAGCCAACGGGTGTCACCCAAAGACGGCTATCATGCTCACACACAGGCTAGGAGCCACCCAAGGTGGCTCTGTGCAGGACCCCATCAGTTGGTCTGGCTCCTGAGTGTAAATTCACCCCCTTCATGCTGTGCTGCTGCATGTCCTAGCAGCCCCCTCTCTGTTGGTGTTTAAGGCCAGGCTGGATGAGGCTCTGAGCAACCTGATCTAGTGGGAGTTGTCCCTGCCTATGGGAGGGGGGTGGGAACTAGATGATCTTTAAGGTCCTTTCCAACACGAACTATTCTGTGATATACCCTTTGTTTATGCGAGGTGGGTGCAAAGTGACAGTGGGGGAAGGATTCTGTGTGCCCAGCCGGGGGCTTGTGGCATCTGCTGCTGTTGAAGGAGAGTCCCTGAAATTTGCTGAGGAACATTAGACCATTGGGATCACTGGAGGAATTTCACCTGGCCAGGTATAAATCTGTCTATTGCCCCCCAAAACCTGGCATTTGAGGTGCTGAATTCTGTTTCTAGTGAAGTGTAGAATGATTCCCTTGTGCAAAGATGAGGTGGAGTTTTAAGAACACTTTCATTGCTTGGTGTTTTCTCTCCTGGATTCCTAGAGATTATTTTTGTGAAGGGAAATAAAGTGCTGAGTTTTCCATTTCTAGGTGCTGCTCACCAAGCTCAGGGCAATATGAGCTGTAACACTTGTTAACTTCTCACAGACACCTTGGAGTGACTCAGTAAACTTCTGATAAGGGAGAAATAGATGAAGAGAAATTGTGATTCCCATTAGCTGAGTGGAATACAAGAGGGATTTTTCCTCCTGGAAGCAACACACCTCTGTTGCCATTACATGGCAGATGTTCCTGGTGATGCTGCAGCAGGTATCTGATGGCACCACACCAATCCTCTAAGGTCCCACTCTTGTTACTAAGAGCACCTATCCCCATCATGGGAATAGTCGGTATCTCTAGGAAGTGATGGAGACTGGTGGTGTTAATGGATAAGAAGGATTTGGCCTCCCTTGACATAGCTCTGCTGGGATCATTTTAAGTGCTAGGCTGTGGATTATAAATTATACAGCATTTGTAATCAGGAAAACATCTGCTGGGTGCTCTTTCCAGTGGACAGGGCCAGCCGAAGGCTTCAGGACAGGATGCGTAGGGGTTGCACCAATCGCCACCTGTCTTCTCCTATAATTGAGTTGATTTTTTATGATCTTGACATCAGCTTTCAAGGCACATGATCTATGTGTTTATTTAGCTGTCTTTCCTGGCGTCCCTTAGTTTTGAACTCCTGTAAATCCTCCCACAGTTGGATTTCTGCACTTTTCAGAGATTACATTTCCTGACAGTACATTTCTCCTTCCCCCTCACATCAGTGACAGCTCAGGCAAGGCTCCAGGGACCGAAGCATTCAAACCTGGCTCAGGAAGCTGAGCTCTGTCACAGAGCAGGTCTAACTTTCCAGGAGCCAAGCAACTGGTACTTGTGTAAGTGGAAGAGAAGCCCACACATGTTGCTTTGTGCCTGGAGCTGCCCTTCAGGTCTGAAAGCCAATCCAGGGGCTATGTCATGCTCCAGGACTTGATGGCTGGACCAGGGGGTGATCTTGTCTCCACATCAGGAAGATGAATGGAGTAAGTATGGCCAGAACAGCAACTTTTTCTTAAAGGGCCCAAATTCTGGCTGCTGGGAACTGGGATTTTTGCTGCTCTGATTTTTTGAGTCCATATGCCCCTTGGTCACTGATGCTCTAGTCTCAGTGGGAGTTAACACATGCAGAAGCTTCCTGGGAATCCCTATGCAAGCAGTTCCTGGAAGGACACAGCTATAAACACCCTTGTTTTTCACAAAACCATGTCATCTTTTGTCCTCTTCTTTTGAGGAGGGGCAGCCGGTGCTTAATTCCATCAGCTTCTAGAAGTGTACAGCTGGATGAATACTTACATACTGCTAGGAAACAATATGCAGCAGCCTTTACTTTTTGTGCTTTTTACTACCAGCAAAGCAGGGATTGTTGTGAGGAACTACAGCCAAGAAACCTATCAACACTACTGGATGCTTCCTACAACCTGTTGCTGCTGACTCCAGCAGCTTGGGAGTACATCTCTGTGGAATAGCTGTGTGAGTGGGAAGTTTTGGCTTAGGATGATGCAGCTTTCCAGCTGCAACCACCATCCCTTTCTCAGCTGGTCTTAGGATCCTTCACCTACTTCGTGTTCACTTTTGCTGCCTCTGGATTTTTTTTTGTTCCCCTCACAGGACTTTTCTGCCTGGCCCTCATCCCTCCTTCTGCTTGCCCTGGTCCCTCCTTTCCCATCTATGACATAGAGAAGGAAAAGTGAATGCCAGGATACTGAACCATCCTGACTCTGTCCTACTTGGCTGTTTTGCCCCTTGATCCCCACCTCTCTTCTCAGAGAGAACTCCCCAGTCACTGCTGACACCTGAGTTAATTTTTTTGCAGCATTAATGCCTCTAGAAGGAGTTTGTTGCTTGGTTGCATACTGAGTCCTTCCCCATCTCTTGCAGAGTGTCCCTGACTCCAGCAGGTACCATACATGATGTTTTTCTAAAGTCAGCTGTTACTTGTCCATGGTACAAGTTCATATTTGAGGCCATAGCACTGGTGCTTAGCTCAGGTGCCATTCCCAGCAGCTCTACTGCCTGTCAAGTTGTTCTGAGTTGTTCTGACAGAATGGATTAAAAACTTAAGTGTATGTCAGGACCTCATTTCTCAGCTCTCTTAACAGGGCCCAGTGGTACCCATGGTTTCACTCAGCTGACAATGGGGACAGTGCTGCCTCTCTCCCGGTGGTGCAGTTTTAAGACTCCAGGAGGGACAATGCTCCCAGCAAGGGTCCAGTTTTCCATCAGGTTGGCTAAATCCTTCTAGTTTTCACCTGCTAAGGATCTGTCTGGAAAGCTGAACATGCAGAGAGGTGACAGCTCACCTGTATCCATATGACAACCTGATGCTTTAGCTGTCCATCACTGCAGTGCGTAGGTGGAAGATGCTTTTGCTGCAGCCTCTTGCTGCAACCTGGGGCCATGGCTGAGAAGTCCCCTGGACATGGTGTGGGAGGCATGGCCTAGCTTATGTCTTGGTGCCAGCTTCTCTCCAGCCTTGCTCACATAGTCATCTCTCTGCCAGGTCCTCTTAGCCAACCTCATCAAGTTCCTTAGAGGGGCCAAAAAGAATTTATGACCTACCGTGGGATGATTTACCCCTCTGTGTAATGAGCTGGAAAAGGATCTCTTTCACACTAGGCTGGAGGCTTACCTTTATGGGCATCTCAAAGCCTTGGCCTTGAATGGAAATCTGTCTCCCACTAGCAGGAGATTGGATACACCTCATCATCACTTGTGCATATTTTTGCCTGCCAGGCAATTGCAGGAAAACAAATGAAGAAAGATTGATCTGTTGGTCTTAATTTTATGGGCTTGTGTGGAATCCACCTCCCATCAATTTACCAACAGCGGTTAGAAGAGCCAATGTCCTTAACATTGCTCTCACTGTGGATGGGAATAATCTGCCAAATGAGCTATCCTTTTATAAAGGTGGTATCAGGTAGAATAGTGAAGTGGATTTGCACTTCTGATGGCTCTGTGGTTACCATTAGTACCTACCTGGAGCCTGGGTCTTGTTGCATTGCTCCTCAGGAGAGAGGAGCAGCAAAACTGCTTCAGGTAGGACAGGGGATGGAAATGTCCTGGGAGCAAACAGGTTTTATGGTGGGCAGCTTTGGGGTCAGAGCACAGGGCTCCATCTCTGGGTAGCTGCCAACCCTTCCATGTCAGACTGTTTCTCCACTGTCATGGATAGTTGGAATTGCCTTTATCCTTGTAGAGGTGCTTGAACTACACAAAGGCTGTTCTTGTCATCTGCTGCTTTCTCTTTGTTTGTGTTTGTTCCATTTAAAAATTATTTCCATAGAGCTGGATCTTGCAGCAAATTCCCCATTGTCTGTCCCTCCATCTGCAGAGTGGTTTGGTGACCTGGGTGCAAGATGCAGGGCTGGTGGTCCTTGCTCAGTCCAACTCTCATGGTCAGCTTGCACCTTCCCATCTCACAGCTCGGGAACTATCCCTACCAGAAAGAACTGGTGGCATAGTTTCTTAGTGGTGTCACAGACAGATTTTATAGGAGCCAGTATTCATGTTAGAAACACAATCCCTCTGCTAATTTTTTTCTTGAAGTATTACAGAAAACTAAGGCACAGAGAAATACAGCCCTTTGCCCAAGGTCACTTACCAGCTGCAGAATCTGGAGTAAGCAAGCCTTGATTTCCTGGCTTTGTGTCATGAGTGTGAACGGCTCCTTGCTCTGATGGCAGTGAGGGTTTTGCAGTAAGGAGGGGGGAGTAAAAGAAAAGCACATCATATTTCAACATGCTTCTTGGTCTGTCCCCAAATGCATCCCCCAGGGTGAGAGTGAAGTCAGGAGGCTGCTGTGAAAGGGTTATAGCCGACCTCTGATCACAACCGATTAATGACAGCCCCAGGGAGCGAGAGCCCTTGAGCTGGCAGGAAGGTGGTGAGTATGGAAAAGCACTAAGTTTTAAATGCAGCAGCTGTAGTCTGATGTGGAGCAACAGCAGAGAAAACAGCCATGCTTGGGCCAATGGCAGCAGGGCAGAAATGGAGGGGATCCATCCAGTTTGGATCCAACCCTTCAATCCAGAGTCTGCTCGGATCAGACCTGTTGCTCTGAATCTGCTGGTGATGGTTTAGGGGTTTTAAAGTTTGTTTGTTCAAATCAAGCAAAGAAAAATTGCTGTGAGGGAGGATTAGTATTTAACTCCTAGCAGATGATAGCAACAGCATGTGACTGCTCCTCAGGAGCACCATTGTCAAACCAGGGAAAGTGAGGACGACCACCAGGATGGAGTGAGAGGGGCCAGGAGGAGCCCCCTGCTTCTCCCTGCACTTCCATGCATCCTGCTTTGTGCTGGACTCAGCAGAAATCTTCCCTTAACGTAATTAAAGGATGAGCAGAGACAGCTGAAAGAGGAGGAGGTTGTTTACGAGCACAGAGGAGGGCATGCCGGGAAGATGCTCCATTCCTCTGCTGGAACCATTGCACAGGAGCATGACCCCCGGGCAAGGGTGTGTGTGGCACTGGGATGCTCTCCAGCTCCTCTACAAAGGGCTGAAAGCAAATTGGCTGTTAATCCAGAGGATGGCCAGCTTGTCTCAACACTCCTGGGTTACAAGTGAGCTGTGGAATGAATGAGGAAGCCCATGCTCCTTCTCTAACAGGTCCGAGCCCGCTTGTTAGACCTGGTCAATAGTTTACTGTCAAAAGCAATTCTCTGTCAAACGGGAGTTGTTTTTTTTTTCCTTTACTGCCAGGGCAGAATTTTTCTCAGAACATGTCAATTGTCAGCCAAATTTTTTGCTTTCGGTGCTTTGCTTTTTCTTTCTTTTTTTTCTTTTTCTTTGCTTACTTGCTTAAAAAAATAGCAGCACTGAAAACAACATGGTTGTCAGCTACTGAAGTCTGAATGTGAGGGCTCAAGCCAGCAAGATCTCCAAGTGTGTTTTTTATTATATGTCAAAAAAAAAAAGTGGAATGGAAGAAGGTTTTTAAGAACTGGTTGTCATTGGGGAATAACTTGCGTTAAAGGATGTCAGAAAAATTTCTGGAGGCTCAGTGTGTGTAAATCTCTACTGGACTGTAGTTGTGAGTCTGGGAGTGGTTCAGAAGGAGCAGAGTACTTGGGGGCAGGGATTGTGGCAGCTCTGGTGACATGCGGAGGTCTCTGCTGTTGTGTCCCATTCTCTGTGCAGGTTTATACTTGAGTTACAGGGCCTGCTGTGTCTTCCTTCTCATTTCAATTCCATTGGCAATGCTTGCATTTGGCATTAAACACAGGGTCCTCAATATAATGGAAAATGGGCTGTCCAGAGAAATGCTTAGAATAATTAGGAAAATGTTGGTTAGGGTCTATGCTCTGTCCCACAGGGCTATGAGATGCCAGTGTGGCTGGTGCAGGTGTTGGGTACACTGTTCTGCCCTGGAGGAAGAACAGTGACAATTGCTTCATCCTGCCCTTGTCTATCATGTGTCCACCTGGTTCTGCATGAGCATTCATGGTGTTCCTGGAAGCACCATAGTTTGAAGTGTTAACACCTGTGCTGAGAGCCACGGGTGGGGGTAGCCAAGACCCACCCCAGGACCTGGAGGCTGGAGAGTACCTTGTGCTGTGAGGATGCATGGAAATGGGAAGAGTTTGTGGGGACCAGCTGAAAAGACCCTGTGACCCCTGGACCCATCTGTGTTGGCTTGGCAGGGTTTTTGGACATTGCCAGAGTTAATGCAGGGAGTGTGTGTGCCTCTCATGTGGGTGTTTATGCATGCAAAGAAGTGCCTCCTGGGGAAGGAGTGGAAAGCTTGTGATTTATCATTGCTCTGTAATGGGTGCCTTGCTTCTAGTGAAAGAGGTCAACCTTCCTGAGAGATACCAAACCCCCTCCTTATTAACGTTCTGTTCCAGCTAATGGCTTGGGGTAGGGCAAGCAGGTCTTACAAGGAAGGCATTAAAGAGCAGTGCTACTTGGATGGGAAGCCAAAGAATTTACAGCAATATTTACACAGAGGCTCTCCCCAGAGATAAGGAGGTACACAGTCTCAGCAGATAAGCAGAGCTGTGGGACAAGGCGGAGCAGGCACAATTGGTTGTGCATCCTGAAGTTCAAAAGGATCAAAAGCCAGAGCTGCATAGTGTGGAAGGAGGGGGATGTTATTGGGACCATGCATGTCATTTGAGTTGGAAGGGACCCGAGGGACAGAGACTGACTTAGATCAGTGTCTTGTGGTGAGAAATGGAACCAGCAGCTCTCCCTCACGCTCTTGGACCTGAACCCCAACAAGGATTTGAAGGGATGGATCATAAAATCATAGAATAGTTTGAGTTGGAAGGGACCCTAAAGATCGTCTAGTTCCAATCCCCCTGCAGTGGGCAGGGACACCTCCCACTAGACCAGGTTGCTCAATGCCTTATCCAGTCTGGCCTTAAACACCTCCAGGGAGGGGGCATCCACAATGTATCTGGGCAACCTGTTCCAGTGTCTCACCACCCTCACAGGAAAGAACTTCTTCAGTATGAGCTAAAGAATGCTGATTGTCCTAGTTCAAATGGGGAGATCTGGCCCAGGTTAATGTTTATGGCAACTGCTATCTGTCCTCTCCACCATCAGCTCTGTGAGCTGCAGGTTGGTGTTTTTTTCTCCAATGAATCCTGCTCATGCATCCTAGCTCCATCTTCAAGAGCCTTGCCTTGACCTCACCCCTCCATGTCCTGGGGGAGCCTCAAGGTCTCATCTCCCAGACAAAGGGAAAAGGCAAGCCTCACCATTTTGTTTGAAGTGAAGTACAGTTCCCAGAATACAAGTTTTGCAAAATGTCCCAGGATAGGGAGTGAGCAAGGAACTTCATCTCTTTTGTGTCCTGTTGACACTGTGGTCAGGTCCCACCTCCCTGATGCTTTTTCTTGCTTTTTCATACACCTTCTCCATTTTCTCTGTGGTGCATCTGCACTTGATTGAACCTTTCTTGTACAGGCTGAAGACCTTCTAGACCATTTTCTGCCTACACCATCTGCTTCCTGTCAAACAGGCCAAAATCTCACTTGCCCCACCCAGAAAATTCTCCCACTCCAACACACGAAGACAAAAGGTGTAGCCTTTGTTTTTCTCTTATTGGCAGCACTGGGCTTTGGATCTAGCCATGTCTACACCAGTGAAACCAAATAACCCCCAGTGAAACAATCCAGATGGAGACAGCCTGGTCTGCTCCATATGTGCATCACCCAGAAAGGCTCCCTGCACCTCCTATCTCATTCCTGGGCTCTTTTTACATGCTCAAGTCACCCACAGCCACCACCTCATCCTGGCCTAGACCACATCTCCACTTCACCAACCTCTTTAGCCCCTAATAGCGCTCGACCACCGATCTCACAGCGCTCCATCCATCATTTGACTAGCACATTATTTATTTACCATGGGGGAGAGAAGGGAGTTGGGTTGTCTGGAGAACGTATTAAATTTTCATTTGTTCTCATTGATTCCCGAAAGGAAATTGCTGAGTTACGCCATCAGGGTGGACTAGTTAGGATATGGAGAGTTCTGCTGGAGAGAGGCACTGTAAGGGATATAGGGACAGAGTTTAAGGTTATTTTGAACATTAAACTGAAATTACAGTGACCATTTAGCTAAACAACCTCATGAAATGTATCTGAGGATGTTTTCTCTGCCTTGTTTAGTCTCTGCTGTAGCTGCTCTTGCTGGTTTCTCTTGCCAGATGGGACATACATGATATGGCTTTCTCCTGGCTTTGGGTGAGTAGCTCTCACTTGCAAGTTTCTCCACCAACTCCAAACTGCCGTGTGTGCGTAGGAGCAGCTGCTGGCTAGGGCTCATCCCCCATCTGCTCAGCCTCTTCCAGCTCATCCCCTTTAGTGTGGAGGCAGTTTCCTCAAGTATGCCTTCTCCAGACACGTCTGGATTCTCTCCCCCTGAATTTCAACCTTGGTAGTTAGCACATTATTTATGGCATTTCCTTCAGTTTTTTTAGAATGTACTAATATTAGTAGTTGCACAAAAATACTGACTTTTGGATAAGACTTCTTGTCATCCAAAAGCTGCTCATTCTCCTTACCCATACAGAACTGGCATCCCAGCCAACAGAGATGATTATGGTTCAGGTTGTCCATGCTTTTAAGCCCACTGAGGATTGATTTGGAGTCTCCACTGAGGAGTGGCTCACATGGCTTGGTTAGGAAATTGGTCTAAGAAGAGAGAACAACTGTTTACAGACACAAGGGTTGACCTAACCTGCGTTCTGACCATGTCTTTGTTTAAATGGTGTATTCTCATGTGAATGAGGTGGTGAAGCAGTTGTCCTTGAGGAAAGATCTTGTGGTGGGACTATTGAGGAAACACAGTTTTCTAGGTTGAAACAGGAACCTGTGACTTATGATGCCTGAAGAATGTAGAGTAGGAAAATCCTCCACATTGCAATCCCTTCCAACCCTGCCTCCTGGCACAGTGAGCCCCAAGTTCAGGGGAACACAGTGGGGTGTTTATCCCGAAGTTTTGTTTTGGCAGTCTGGAGGATGATCGAGGGTCCTTGAGTTTCTCTGGGAGTTGAAAGAAAGGACAGAGCAAACTGGCACTGTTCCCAGTCCAAAATGTTTTCATTGATTGCATGCAACCTTCCTTACAAGACAGAGAGACTGCAAATACCACCGTCAGTTTAATTACCGCTGCTGCTTCGCATTGATCTTATTTATGCTGCTCCTGGTGCTTGCTGTGTGTGTGCAGTGTGTGTGTGTGTGTGTGTGTGTGTGTGCAAGGTAGGAGCAGGTTCTGTAGGGAACTGTGAATTGCTGGAAGGAGATAAGGAGCATATGTGTGTTCATTTGGAGGTATGGGGTCCCTGGAAAGAGCCCTGGCACACCAGGTCCTTCAGTGCCTGTCAGTGGTGTGGGCAGGGAAGGGACTGTGTGAAGGTGACAATGGTAGGGGAGACACACGTGGCGGTGAGGTGGGTTGGATTCCCGGGCTAATTTCCCAGAACCTGTTTGGCTTAGCCACGGCGCTGGCTTCACGGTAGCGGATTGCTTCCCCTTTGCTAACCTTCTCATCCTCAAACACCATGCCTTTGCTCCCCATCCCAAAGGGGGGAAAAAAAGCAGCAGGGGAGGAATCCAACATGAGCAGGCTGATGGCTGGCGTCCCAATGCAGGCTCAGCAAATGGGGCTCGTGATGGATGAATGTGCAGGGCAAGAAGTAATAAAATGGGCCCCAGTCATGTAATCTTCCATTAAAATGAAATGCATACCAGAAATGAGGCATTTCTGCAGCTTGTACCATCTCCCACGGAAGATCATGAATAAAAGAGGCAAGTGTACTGTTGACAGATGCCGGCATGCATAAAGGACAGTTCCTATAAAGGCAAAGCCCCAGCTAACAGATGGACTAAAGATGTGAGATGCAGGAAGATTTACCAGTCTAAATAATTCAAGGGAATGTCGTATGGGGAGGCAGTGCTGGAGAGGGGAGCCAGCAGAAGGTACAGATGGAAAGGCAGGCCAGGCCTTTCCCACAAACCCATTAAGAACGTCGCTTGTCTGAGTGACAGTATGTCGCACAAGGCACCAGCAGAGATGGGTGGATTTGCCTCCAGCACTCCTTCTGCAAGGTCAGGAGAAGTGGTAATCGCAAAGGTTGCAACTTTGTGAGGGTATGTTTTGCCTCCTGAATTGCTGCTTTCAACAGCCTTCCTCCCTTTCCCACTCTTCCTCTCTATCTTTTCTCCTGCTGCTGTGGAGCATGGCAGCCCTGAGGCCATGCTGAAGCCACTGGCACAGGGTGGAGATTGCAAAGGTATTCAGTGCTCCTCTTGCTCTTGCCTGCCAAGCTTAGGTCCCTACTGGTCCTTTAGACTTTGAAGGTGTCTGCAGACTCGTGATGGGTGCCCTGGCTCTCTCTGGGTCAGCTGTGAAAGCTGTGTGTGTTTGCTGTGTGGGAGGGAAAGGGCCGCAGAAAGAGGAGGAGGTGGCATGCTGAAAGGATGCTGGAGTTGTGTTTGGGAGGATAACAGCAATCCGAAGAGGTGATCAGGAGTTGCAGTGTGGTACACAAATCCTTCTGACCTTAATACCTGAACACAGTCCCTATTGAAACGGATGGCCTTGCTGATGCCCTCTTTTGTTTGCTGAGATGGGCTGCTGGTGTACTCAGAGCAGCTTGGAGCTGTACAAATGCTGCCCATCTAGCTATTACAGTTGGGAAGAGGGAGTGTTGGGCTCATCTGCAGAGTGGGAGTCTCCTGGGTGTCATCTTACCTGCCTGTGAGAGCAGACAGTTGAGGGGTTGATGTTTCCCACTGTGAAGAGGGCTGCCTTGACTGTCCCCTCCTGAAAGCTTGGGTCCTCTACACAGGTATCAGCCCCTGGTCTCAAACACTGGTAGCCCAGCAGAGTTTGCTGAGGGGATGTGGCTGCTCTGTGCAAATAGAAGTGTTCCTATGCCCTGATGGTGGTGGGAGCTTAAAAAATTATGTGAATTTCCCCAGCCATCAAGATGAAGGCTGAGAAGGACTGGCCAAGGTGTTGTATCACGTCGGGAGGGTTTTGGCAGTGTGGGATGCAGGGGATGAGCTGATGTAGGAAAGTGGCACAGGGGACAGGGCATTGCAGCGGCTGAGCACAAGGCTGCTTGTCATCTCTGGAGGGTGCCCAGACCCCCTTTTCCCCTGCCTCCAGGAGAGCCTGGAGTTGGCTTGGTGAATGTGAGACATTTTGGGAGAAGAGGGAAGATAAAGGGCAAGATGCAGAGGGTAAGATAGAAGTCAACGGCAGCTGCTTGGCAGAGATTGTGTGTGCTCTCCACTCAGAGAGGACGCCTTCCCTGGGCTCGTCAGCCGTCTGCAGCACGGCGATTAATCATTGGTGTCACAATCCCTAATCCTATTCAATGGAAAACAAACAACGCGGCATCCAGCCCTGTGCTGAGCCCAAGCAATTAGCATGTTTACATGGACTGGGGAAGCTCAACAAAGAGTGGCCAACGGGGGCCATGGGAAATGAACCTTTGTCAGCCCCTGATGTTTGAAGTGCCCCGGGATCCCCAGGCTCTGACCCAGACCCAAGCTTGAAATGTGACTTGAGGCAGCTGAACATAGCTGTGTGCTTACACAAATATAATTTTTTCTACATTAGGACTCAGGGGCATGGAAGGGAAGTCTGATGGGGCTGGTCAGTTGGTGAAAGAGGGTTCTGGAAGGGAGAGGGGTTTGCTTAAGCTATAGTCAAAGCTTTGTAATTCCAGCAAACTCAACCCTGCTCTTGTCCCTGTTCTTCCTGCCTGTCTCTGGCCACTGGAGCTACATCTCCCTGGCTGAAATGAATTCAGTGTCCCTGTGCTTTGTGAGTGCTGAGGTCTGCTGGGCTCAGCCCACCAAAGGGCTGGGCTGGGGACATGTAGGACCAGTGTCCCTGGTGTGCAAGAGCTCTATGTGGGAGACTCAGGCTTCTCATGTAGACTTCAAGGAGGTTTTGGAGCTACAAGGCAAGATGCAGGACTAAACTGTTACATGTCTTTTCCCTGTGTGTGACCCCAGTGGCTTGCAGTGGCTCCCTGAAATGAAACTATAGTCCAAACTCAAGAGCAACACAATGTTCCTTCCAAAGTGACAGTGACAGTTTGCAAAGGAAATTTGCAAAGGCTCTTTGAGCATGGCTGTGATTTCTGCTTATAACGCACATACCAGGTGTCCATGAGCAGGACTTCAAACTGCCCATGTCCTCTGACAATCCTGTTTTTGCAGTTGTACACTGTGCAGTTTCTTTGGACAAGATGCCCTCACGCTGTCTCCCATCCCAGCATCACTCCCAGGGCTGGGCAAGTTGCATTCAGGGTGAAATCTGAGGCACTGGGTATCCCCTGTGTGGTTTATCCAGCAGAGAGGCTGAGACCTGCTCTTCTCTTCCCAGCTCCCCGGGGAAGACATTCAGACCTTTTTAAGCAGAAGTGGGAAGACCCAGGGGTCCTGTAGGACCACTGACCACACATGGTCTGTCCAGGAGGTGATGAGGAACAAGTTAGTCCCACATTGTGTTTTTCAGGCACTGGTGTAAGCCATAGTGTAGAGAAATGGGGAAAAAAGGGATTATTTAACAGCAACACAGTATCAAATGGCAAAGCAAGGGGAGTGAGACATAAGCTACATTGCTGTAGGCCCTCCCAGTAGTGGGTGATGGCTTAGGTATGCTGGCAATGGGAAAAAAAAAGAGATAATGTTGAAGCTTCAAGTGACCTGTGGATCTTCTGGGCTTGGGAGAACGGGAGCAAGACAGCTCTCACAAGTACTTGATCCCTCTTGAAATGAAGGGGATATGCAGCTTTCCTGTTTCCCTCCCAGAAATTCATCTGATTTTGGGGGGTGGGAAAAGGGGATTGATTCAAATAAAAATGTATTTGTATGAGAAAAATTATTTCCTTCCATGGGAAAACACATAGTTTGAGGCAAATTTATGGCTTTGGCCTGGTCATTAATATCTGGTTGTCAAAAAGTATTGGTTTGAACAAAAATATGTTGTAATAAAAATGCATTGTTTTGAAGAAATTTATTGTCCCCATGAAAACCTATTCAATTCAGAAAGATATGTTGATTTCAATGAAAATCTATTTGTTTTAAGAGACAGAGACAGAGAGAGAGAGAGAAGTTGTGCTCAGCTGAGAACAAGGGACTTCTCTCTATACAATTCACCCTGCAATCCTGTGGGATGGGATTGGGAAATCTAGAAAATTAACAGGCAGGCAGGGAAAGAAGCCTCTAGGTCCTGCCTGCCCAGGGCTCTTATCTGTGTTCAGTGATCATCTTCCCAGCTGAAGAATTGTGCCTCAGCTCCCCCTGGTAAACAAGAGGGACACAATTGTCCCTTATGAATGGGCCTCTCCCACAAACAGCTTTCCTCACCTTGCAAACCTTAAGCTTGTTCACTAGTACATGTCCCAAGAGATGGATGCTGGTGTGAACTCACCAGCTGCTATGTAAAAGTAGGTGTTGCAGGTGACCTTCGTCTCTCAAGCCAGTTCTGCCTGCCCCACTCTGGCACTGCCCGAGATGGGGCTGAGGTTTGCTCTCCTTCCTAAGCCTCTTTCCCCACCAGTGGGGACCGGGTGAAATTGGCTGTGAGCTTGGAAGCCATAATGCTGCCTGAGCCAGGATTATGAGAGAACCCGCTGTGGTATCACCTGAAATCCACCTCCTAGTGCCTCCTGTTTAAAACAATCAGCACATGTTTGCAGTGGGCTTTTTCTTTCATTATGCTCCAACTCTGCTATTTAATCAGCTTCTTCCTTCCTCTGTTTGTACAAGGTATCACTAGCCCATATTAAAGGGGGGGAAGGGAAGGTACAAGATAAAAAAAAAAAAATCACCTACCCAAGAAATGTCACTGCTGCAGTGTTATCCCCTCCCTGCCAACACACACTCGGGTTCTGGTGTCAGTGGAAAGGTTGCCTCTGATTAATATTAATAAAGAATTAGAGCTGTGTTTGTCATGATCACCTCATTTGGTATTGCTCTGTGTGGCAGGGGAAAGCAGAGGAAGGAAGGGAAGAGGTCTACATGACATTCATTAATCATTTCATCAGGAAGGAGTTCAAAGCAAAGCCCTGCCTCAACAAGGGCTGCAGACAGAGATGAGGCCATGTTTATTCAGATGTTCCTCCTTACATCTCTGACCTCCTGCCTGGTCAGCTGAGATGGCCCTCAAAAACCAAGATACTCTTCTAGGATCCAGGGTATTCTATCCCCAAATGTGGGCTACCTTGGTCTGGGGTGGGCCAAGGTGAAGCTGCATGGAAGTATGACATAAATCCACTTTTGGTATCTATTTATTAGTTAAAAAATTACTCTGAATCGTTGAATAGCACCTTTGGTTACCCTTCCCATCAAGAAGCTTAAGAAACAGTGATGAGAAGCTATGTTTCTCTAAGAAAGTAATCTTTCCTTTTGCGTGCTGGGATGAACAACTCCTTAGGTCAGAAATTTCTGCTAGGTCTGTAGGTAGGGAATGGCCAGGAGATAGGACATGTTTGTGAGGTGTGGGAGCTCTTGGAGTAAGCTTTAGGAAGGCATTTTCCATCTCTCAGGCAAAATGGTAAGACACGAGTGAGCTGAAAGGAAGTATTCAGTCTCAGAGGCCTTCCAAAAGATGATTGGCTCCTCCTATAAAATTAGTACTTAAGTTGGAGCACCTCAGATACTTCCTTGACTGGAAGACTCCACACATAAGTAGGTACTTAACTGTTAGATGGCTCAGATTCCATGCTCTAAGTCCTATCTTCAACATCGTTACAGAGGATCTCCTGTAGTAAGCTAGGCCTGTCTTTGGCAGATGGTGTGGCTGGGAACTCAAGGGTGAGTGTTGCAGGAGTTCAAATGATGCATTTATGCAGATGAGCATATGAAGAGGAAGCAGCTCTGGCTGAGGGTAGCCCCTTGCTTTGGTGTCACAATACCCAAGTCAGTCTTGGCTGATGTGAACATAAGGGTCTAACATGGGCGATTCATCTCCCCTTTTACCTGTTTTTCTTAAACATGTGAAGATTCTTGTAAATCTTAGCTTAGTTTAACACATCTGTGTGTGGCCAAAACTGGTCTCTGTTTGTATCTACTCTGCATTTTCTGGAATGGCAAAAGGTCTTTGTATTAAGAATTTGCTTCTCAGCCACCTTCTTGCTTCCATTTTCCCCCTCCTTTCTATTTTTGGTGAATGCTACTTATTATTCAAATGTGGGGGGAGTCAAGTCAAGTGGTGCATTGCTCTCATTAATTATTCTCTGGGATTAAGGAATCAGTTAAAACCATATCTCCCTTAATCCTGTTTTATTAATTTTATATTCCTGGCAAAAAAAAAAAAAAAACCAAGAAGAAAAACAACAACACCCAGTCCTTTTTACAAAGGGATCACACAGCTTTGTGCTGGGACCCTGAGAACAGGAGGTCTCTGGTGTTCCATGGATGCTCATCTTTTTAATTTGATAAAATAAATTAGCACAGGATTAGAGCTTTCCTGCACAGCCGTAGCTCAACTGTGGTTACCACCTTGTGGGAGGCATTAAGCATCTTTTTGGTTGCACGAAGTGAAATGCAAGTGTGCCAGCCCCTTTGATCCTCTGAAAGAGGGAACTTTCAGTAGCAGCACAGCTTGTGTCCTCTTCTCCCCATGTGGCCACTGCCTTTTGCCAGCTCAAAGTTCTGTGTTGGATGAGGTGGACATTGCCTGCTTAGAGGCATCAGCTACACGAGCTCATCAGCTCATTTCATGTAGCAGCCAGAGGTGATAGCTGTAATTAGCCTCTTCCTTTTGGGATGTTATGAAGATATAAATGAAATAATAGCTTTCTTTAAGACAGCAGAGACTTGATTCCCAGGAGTGGGGGTTTGGTATGGTAAATATCAGAGAGAGAAAATGCGACAACAGAAGTGAAGCTTTTGGAGGTTTCATATCTGTTGGGTGGCAGCTGCTGCTGTCATCTAGGACCTTAACAGTTCTTCTGGTATGAGGTAAGTGAGGAGGCTGGGCTGTGAGGAAACATCCTTTGGTCACAATGAAGGTTGAATCACCTCCAGACTGCTTGTTTTATGTGGTTTCCAGACAGTTGTGGTCTGTTGCTGTGCAACCTGTTCCTTGTATGGAGGGCAACCTTCACTGGACTTCCAGGAGCAAGATGGAACCAGCTCCAAAGTGGCTGGGGTTTGCAAGGCACAAGGAGCTGGACTCTGAATGCTGGGCTCAGCCTCTCAAGGCTTGCACTGAGCAGCATGATGCAGAGGCATCTGACCCCTCAGCTGGATGGAAATCCTTGGATGGAGGCAGTTACACTGGAATGGGTCGGGTAGTGCTCAGTGCTCTGCAGTGTAGAATAAGTGACTGGTGAGCTAGGTTGTGTCGAAAGAGAGACCATGGTGGCTGGATGGCTGATACATGAAAGACAACTCTCCTCACCTAGCAGAGAGTTTGGCACTGGGGATGCATTGCTGTTTACCTTTAATCTTTCATTAAGTTAGGCTTTTAAAGCAGAATTGTGCCTAAAATACTGCTGTTTTCTCTTTGAAAAAGGCATCTTACTTACCAATCATGACAGTGGCTTAGAAATAAGTCTGTAGTGATACCAGCTAGTTAGGGTTGTGAAAGAAGCTTTCTCCTATGGTGTGGGAGCAGGTACATAGTCTACATTCAGCTTCACTGTGAAGGGCTACATGGATTAGCAGGTGTTGGCAGATAAGTGTCTTCATGTCCTCCCAGCCTCAGAATCAGTTGTGAAAGCTGGTCCTTCTTTTGAGAGTGTCTTTAACTCAGAGTCTCTTCTAGTCTCACCTGACCTCACTTGAACACCTTTGCTGCAGAAATGAGGGTCACACTAAAAGTCTCTGGAGCTGTGTCTGGGCTCTTGTTGTGGAAATTCCCACCATTTCCATAATCTGAGCAGTGCAGAGATATTTTCCAAAAGATCTTCCATTCAGCATTGTATAAGAAAGCTGTGGTCAGAGGTTGTGTGAATCCTACAATAATACAAATATCAGCAAAGCATCTTCAAGGCTGGATTTGTCAAGGATCCCAAACCAAGGAATTTTTATATCCTCTTTTTTTCTCTACCATCCAGGGATTTCTTCTTTCCCACAACAAATCTGTTGTGGTTCTTTTATTTGTAGAAAGTCCCTAGATAGCAGAGAAGTTTACTCTTATAAAAAATACATGGCTTCTTTGAAGGAAAAATATGAAGCAAATGGCTTAATTAGTTTTATTCAGCCTAGGAACAGCTTCCTAACTTGCTGTGGTAGAAAAGACAGTTCTTTCTCAATTCTGCTGTTAGTGGAGCAGGCAGGGAGCAAAATGAATCCACTGTTCCCAGGCACAAGGGACTCCCTGTGAACACAGCCTTACGTCCTTCATGAGTTAGGGCAGAAATAGGATCCAGGCAGGATTTCATGGCTTTGCAGCTCTGTGGAAACTCCTTGGGATCCAGCAAAGTGCCAGGCTGATGCCAAGTAAATAGTGTTTTATCACAGCCTGAGAGCCCCAGAACAGGGCAGATGTTGGGGTGAGATGTATGGAGCTGGTTGGAGACAAATAGTCCTCTGGTCCTAGGGAAATGTGGAGAAATTCTCCCAGTGATGCCAAAGAAAAGCTGAATTAGGCTCCATCCTGCTCCCGAAATACCATGTTGGCCAGGTTATAGATCACAAAAAGGAGCTTTTTCAGAAGTTTTTGGCCAAAAAAGTCTCATCTGTGCTGATGCCTGGCTGAGCTTGTCCCACCTGAATTGAGGGGTCCTTCTCTGTTGTTGGGGATGTGATGGGGCATGGCTGGATCAGCCTTGCCTCTCTGTGGGGACATGAGCCAAGAAAGGGTGTGAGCTGTGAGCACTACTAGAGTTAGCCTTAGTGGTCACCAGCTTTAAAAAAGCTGAGGAAAAGCCCCAGAGACATTGATAAAGGTTTGAAACAGCCTTCTTTTGGTGCCCTAGTGGTAACTTAATCTTGTTCCCCATCTTTTAGTTGAGAGAAAAGCTATTTTAAGTTAATTTGCATTGCAAAGCATCACTGATGCACTGGTGAAGGAGACCTCGCCCAGCCATGCACAAGGCAAGCCAAAAAAACAAAGGCGTGTATTCTCAGATTTGAGGTAGGAATTATATACACTTCGAGTCATGAACTCTGGGTAATAATTGAAAGGTCAGATTGATGAGAGCAGCCTCCAAGATACGATTTCTATGACAGCTTGATGGATGCCCCACTATCAAGGTGTGCTTTTAATCATAATCTCATTACTCCACTTCTTATGGTTCGACTCACCTAAACTCATGGGAGGAATCGGGGGCCACCTCTAAAATGTGAATCGGCTTTCACTTGGAGGAAGAAGACTTGAGTGGTTGGGAAAACACAAAGGAAAGAAATGAGCCCACAAAAAAGAAAAAAAGACCTTCCTGACTGAGGATGAGTCAAGAGTGGGCATGAGAGCAACACCCTCATTGCTCCAGAGCAATTGCCTGAATAACTTTCCACTGTCTGGGGCAAGTACAGATGATCTGAAGCAAAGGAAGGAAACTCAAACATACCTTTGTGTCAGTGTATGTTGTGGCCATGAATCTCACTGCATTGTTGCCACCCAAATTCTGGGCATGGGGCCTCTGAAGTGGTGGCCATTACATCTTTTGATCACACATCTGCTCACTCACTTCTCTCCCTCCCACCCAAAAGGGTTAGGTAGAAAAGAGGGAAAATAAAACCTCGTGGATTAAGGTAAAACCAGTTTAATAGAACAATAATGGGAAATAAAAATAAGAATAATAGTAGAAGAATGTGCAAAATGAAGTAACACAGGCTGCTCTTGCCATCAGGTGATTGGTTGCCCAGTGTGTCCCAAGCAGTGATTCCTGCCTCCAGACCAACCCCATTTAGGTACTAAGCATGACATTTATGGTCTGGAATATTCCATTGGCGAGCATGTTCTCTCTGTGTTCCTTCTCAGTTTCTATGGTAAGTTGAAATAAGTCCTTGACCAATATAAACATCACCTGGCAACAACTAAACCAATATGCATTATTGACATCCCTTTCATACCAAGTCTGAAATAGAGTCACCACTAGAAAGAAACTCAGCTCTATCCCAGTTGAATCCAGGACACACATCCAGGCTGTGTTCTATTCATCCAAATCCCTGAAGCTTCCTGGTTATGGTCTACTCTGAAATGCTTATGTGCTTATAGAGACCATCAGCTTCTAGCAAAGGCTCCCGGAACCCTGGAGAAGCAAAAAACTAGGGACTAGGAAGATAAATCTGAGCTTTATCTGAATCAGGCCCCATAAAAGGCATTGAGAGGATACCACCTCTTCTCTTTGCAGTAAATACTAAGAAGCACTGGAGATCCACCACCTCTGCTGGCCCATCTATTGATGTAGCTCTGTAGAGCCTGTACCATGGATCACAACCATGATAGCAAGGAATTATCTTTTTCCCATATCAACAACACCATATCCTGGGGGCTTGCAGTGGCTCCCAAAAAGCATCCTCAAGAGCTCAGTGCCAAGGCTGGAAGGTTCCATGGTAACTCCGTGCATCCTGTCAGCAGATCCTGCAGTTCATCCTTGCCTTTCTGGAGCCTCCTGGAAGAGTTAGTATGGAAATTTCAACCTATTTTTAAGGGTTATTTTCACTCAAGTGAAATCTATCAAAGAAGGAGGGTTATTTTTACAGCGCGCAGCAACTGCCGGTTGCCATGGCAGCGGGTGGGTGAAATGCAATAAAGCATCCCTCTGTTATCGTAAACACAAAGGGAACCACAGGCACTGAAAAGAAAGGCGACTGTCACTGGGGGGAGGAAGGCAACACCAAGATGTGCTCACTAAGACCCTCCACCTATCTGGGCTCGAGGAACTATGTCCAGGAAGATTTTATGAGGTGCTCACATGGGGTCAGGCGGGCCAAGAGGGCTGAGCCTCTCTGAGGTCCCCGCCATGAATATTGAGGGCATTGAGATGAACTTTTTCCCCTCTTCATTTGAAAAAAGTTTAGAAAATATATCACCTAAAGTGGAGGAAACTCCTGTATTTTTAATTTTCATTTTATTTGACCTAGAGGACAAGGAGCAGTCAGCTGTGGTGGTCTCTTCTTTTGACTGTTTGAAGACTGTGAAGAGGTTTTACAGGTGATGAGAGGGTTTGTCCTCTCCATCACTTCCAGGTGTGTTCTGTCTCTGTAAATTTAGAAGCCCTACTTAAGCACAGCAGTTACATGTGCATGTAACTGAAGTATCTCTGATGCTCCTGTGCCCAAAAGAGGTTGGGTAAGCATGCATGCAAGCAGCTCCTGGAGAGGAAGAGGACCCCAGCTGGGATTTCTCTTGTGAGCTGTGGTCATCCCTGTGTGTGTGCCCTTGGATGTCCCAGCAATATCAAGGATGTTTGTAAACTCCACAGGCCCCTTGAGGTTTGTGTTTTCTCTCTGAAGCCTGTGCTGCCATGTGTTTAGTGCTGCTGTTATGGCTATGTGTAAGTCACAGGGCTGCCCTCGTTGCTTTTCCCTCCTCAGAGGAAGATTGTCCTGAGGTGGCACATCTTGGCTGCATGAGGGTTGGCTGGACAGGGGAAAGCCTGATCCAACTGTCACCATGTGCTGAAGCTCTCCCTGAGTAGTTATTTTCATGTTGAACTCCCATGAAGGCAACCACCAATAGTGTGGAGGGAGACCTAACAGGAACAGGATTGGCCTTTAAGTCCTCTTCAACTTACAAGCCTCTAAGAATCTGAGGAGCTTTTAGGGGGAGTTCCAGGCACCCAGAGTGCTTTTGTGGGTACCAAAAATCAGACCATCCTAAGGTCTTGCCATTTGGCTCAATCAAGAGGTGTTACTTAGGTCTTGAGGTTGTCACTTAGCTCTGCTGTTGGGAAAATCCATGGTTTTTAATTTCAAGATATGGGGCAGAAGCATAGCAGGCATGAGCTTTGCAGGTTAGAGCAAGTGCCAGTGAAGACCAGAGTCTTCCTCATCCCTGTGGAAGCTGAGTTATCCCTAACTGACCCTTGCAGAAGCTCTCCAAACACATCATCTTCCAAAGCACCCCAATAAATAAAGTACCTCAAGGACACATACAGGTGTTGGGTGTCCCATCACTCCTGAATGCCAGGATGGGTGTGAAAAAAGTGTCTCCCACCATCTGAAAGTCTCTTTCCTGCTTTATGCAGATCCAAGATTCTACTGTAGGGTTAGCAGGGTGTTTGTTTTGGAGATGGGACTTTGCTTTTTCAGCAACTCATAAACAGGGGAAAAGAACAAAGGCAAGATTTGCTGTGCAGCAGTGTGTGTATAAATAGATCCTTGGGAGGGTGAGACCAGCAGGAGAGGAGAGAAGAGATCGAGATGATTTCGCTTTCCAAAGGAGCAGTCTTGACTCTGCTTTCCTCTGTGGCTGAACCTGTCATATCAGGTCAGTGCTTCATGTGCCCAGGGCTCACTTATCTAGGCAAAGATTGTGTGAAAAAAACTTGCTGCTTGCCAGTGGGAAGGAGGTTTGCTCCATTTTTTTAAAAAAGGTTAATGTTTATTGAATAGTAAGGGAAAAAATTATGATGGTGCTCAGGTGGAGATGTTCCTCATCTGAAAGAGTTTCTAATGATTTGATTTTATATTGAATTATTCGAAAGTCAATAACCAGGGCATGTGGTAAACCGTGAGTCCCTATGAGGAAGAGCTCAAACTAGTTCTTCTGGATTTCCAGGGTGCTGGTAGTATTTAGCTGAACTCTTGCCTGGGAAGTGTTTTCACCAAGGTCTTCTCAAAAGCAAAGTCAAGGAGCTCTTTCCCAGACAGCTCAGGTCCCAGCCCTCCCACTGACAGCATGCCACAATATACTGGCAGAGTGCTAGATGATCTCTTTGAGATTAAACTTAATTCACAACTCTTTAACCTAAGGTTCCTGCTCATAAGTGTTTCATTATTAAGGGGTGAGTAGATGGCAGCTTCGTTCTTTAATAGCGTATATAGCATGTTACACTTTACAATGCATTAGCAGTAAATGCTTAATGGAAGAGGCTATATCAAGCTGTTAGATAGAAAGCCTATTATAAAACGTGGGTTCCTGCTAAAACAATGTGAGCGTCTGTTTAACACCTGATGTTAACTCAGAAAGCATGTTAGAAAGCACCGCTCTTTGGCACAGAGAAAATAGGAAGCACTTTATGTATTAAAGTGTCACCAAAATTTCCTTGCTTGTTTAAAGCAATCTGGAGAAAGCCTTGTCTAAAAGGAAGCTGACTGAGCCTGGTGGAATCTGGGGGAAGTGGAGGCTGGGGCTGTCTGGAAGTGGGAAGTGATGTGCATCAAAGCTGGATCAGATCTACCCTGTGCAGCATGGAGATCAGCTGCTTTTAAAGCCAGGCTTAGACACATTGAAATGTTGTTTGGAGAGAATTCCTGATGGTCTCCAGCAGAAACTCTCCTTGGGAGTGAGACAGTCCCCAGTGCTACATCATGGAATCAAAGAATGTGTTGAGTTGGAAAGGACTTCCAAAGGCCATCCATTCCAACCCCTAGCAGTGAGCAGAGACATCTTGCACTAATTAGTTCAGGTTGCTCAGAGCCTCATCAAGCCTGGCCTTGAATGTCTACAGGTATGGGGCCTCCACCACCTCTATTCGAGTGTCTCGCCACCCTCATTGCCAAGAACTTCTTCCTAATGTCTAAGCTAAACATGCCCTGCTCTAGTTTAAAAGCACTGCCTCTTGTCCCATCTCTTTATGCTCTTGCAAACAGCCCCTCCCCAGCTTTCCTGTAGGTCACCCTTCAGGTACTGGTGGGATGCAGCCTTCTCCAGGCTGAACAGACCCAACTCTTTCAGCCTGTCCTCAGAAGAGAGGTGCTCCAACCCTCTGATCATCCTCATGGACTCATTTGAACCAGGACTGTGTCCTTTTTGTGCTCATTTGGCTGTGGGTTTGTCCTGCTGAATGTTGCAACTCTCTGAGGATGCAGTCAACAGCTGCTCAGGACAGCCTGTTCAAGTGCTGCTCATCCTCCTGCTGTAGATCCCACCCTCCAAAGTTTTCATCCCTCTGGGAAGAGGTTGCCTTAACCAAGTCGCTCTGGAGAATGAGACCTTAAGCTTTTCTAGCATTTTTACAGCAAACCCAGGCTGTCCCTATTAGGGTTTGGAGGCATCTGATCTGACGTGAGCTATGTGTTTGACAGCCTGACCTACTCAGCTCTTCCTGTTTTCAAGGCCCAGCCTTGAGTCCAGCTCCACTGGGGCTGAAGGCCAGTGGTATGAGGGGAGAGCATGTTTTAAGACACAGAAACAAAGTCGAGATGATGCATGGTGCACCCAGCAGAACCTGTGATGACTTTGGGACCAGCAGAATTGGACTTCCAAAACAGATCTGCTATTTCCCACAGTGACGATCCACTCTTGACCCTTTGTCTTGTTCCAGTGCTTCAGCAGTTAAATGGAAAATGGTGTCTGAGAAGATTAGAATTAAGTTATTAAAGCATCTGGACACTTTTAAGAGGATTGCTGAGCATCGTAGTACTCAAGATTGACTTGAGAATTTGGGGGTGGATTTGCAGCTGGAAGAAATTCCTCATGTACTATATACCTGCCCCTTGTGTATATGTTAGCATACTTGGCACAGATGTCTCTTTGTTTCCGTACAGGAAACTAATTGCCTTTCTTGTTTCAGACTGAAGTTTTCCTGTGTCATTCTGTAAATAATGAGAGGCATTTCTCAAAGTTTGCCAGGCGCCTTTGTCTCTCCTGACGGCACTTCAGCTGCTTGGCCTGCACTAAAGAGCTTCCCCCTTGCTGGAAACCTGGTGTCATCTCAGCAGGGTCAGTGCTGGCCCTGAGGTTTGTCAGCTGGGAGGTGTCCTACTGGGAAGCAAATTTGGGGAGAATGGGGTTTTGTGCAAGGTTGATGAGCTTTGCTTTTGAATTTGCCTTGATTTCCAGATTTTTGTGTGAATTATAGCCCTGGAGATTTAAAGTCTTTTATTCATCTTCAGCACAGTAGGGGCTTAGGCAACAGCACCAGCTAACACCTCCTGTGACCCATGAGGCTGTAGCCCTTGCTTGTTAGGTATGATATGCAAACAGTGAAATTTTCTCAGCCCATGAGTGTTTCTGACCCTCTTTTTGTTTCATGTGCCATCCAGAGGCTGAATTTCTGGTAGGTAGTTTTTTCTTGGTTATAAGATACACCTCCTGGGGTTTAAAGAAGAGCATAACATCAAGGCCTGTGACAGAATCTGAAAGAACGTGATGCTGTGATGGAAATCCATCTCTCTCCTCTCCTGGTACCAAATGATGGTTTGCTACACACCTGTGGGAGACCAGAAATCCTCAGAGCTTTCCCAGGAAGGAAGCTGGAATGCACACAGAATAAAAGAGGAACAAGAGAGCCTAGAGCTATCCTAAAATTGTGCCCACTGCTCCAATTTGATGGGAAAGAGGAATTTGGGTCAGATATGAGAGAGCAGATGTGAAGACAAGGTGCAGTAGGGATTGCTGCTGTAAGCTAACCTGAGTTTACAGGTGCTTGAACTAGGGAAGGGGAAGTTTACCCTGTGGGAAAAGGGAGGATCATTTTCAGTCATGGATCGGTGGTTTCCCAGATCTACCCAAACTGGGAAGAAAAGTCCCTTAGGTCTCTCCAGACTTTGGCACATGTGCTGATGGAGCCTTGTGAGGAGAGGTGGTACAGCTGGGGCACAGTGAGGGTCAGCATTATGGTGGTGGCATGAAGCTGGAGTCAGGGTTCAGTAGTGGGAAGAAGCAAAGATCCTGCTCTGGCTGCCATGCAGAGGTTGGTTGAATGTCAGTGTGGCTTCTCAGGTGCTCCTGTGCAAGCTACTTGCAACTTAATGCTATTCCTGCTTTCTAATTTTGTTGTTGCCATTCCAGCTCTGCTTTCTGTGGTAACTGAGGGGTTTGTAGTAAGAAAAAAAGCATCAAGGAGGGCTTGTGGTTAGAGTAAGGTTTGTCTGGGATGAAGATCCCTGGGTGGCCAGGAGATGCTATTGGAGATGTCAGTGTAGGGTTTTTGCTGACTCTCTTGGGCATTGAAGTGTGTCAGCACTCCCAGAATGACTCCTGGGAGTATGGCTGCGGTGATGGCGGTCACTGGGAGGGCATTGCTGAGCATGCTTTGCTTTCCCCATCGGTGCATGGGAATGGGAGTCCCTGCATCACCTGAAGGAGGTGGTGTTGGGCTGTCTTGCCAGCATCTGGTGACATGCACCATGATCTGGCCAGCCACCCTTCCCACTGGGGTGGCCATTTATTTGGAACGAAGCTGTAAGGGAGGGATGAGCATCCTGAGCTGGCTCAAGCCATCAGATCTGTGACAATGATTAGGCCTGGACTTTTACTACCCGTCCCTCTTATCATTTTTGTATGAAAGGAAGTGGGGAGATAGACACCTAGTTACTTTGGGACTGTCACATCTGCTGCAGGGGGGACAGTGCAGCTTCTGACAAGTCAGTGTCATTAGTGTTGGTCTCCAAGGCTGCTGCCAGTTGGGATTTACTGCCTGCCTCCTTGGGACTAGCCATGCTGTCTGCTCCCTGCACAGGAGTTCCTCAACCAGAGCATGGCTGATCCTGCCTGGAGCTTGACATGGACCAGATGAGGAGCTGCCATCTCTTCTCCTTCTTCACATGGGGAGGGAGGAAATGCTGCAGCAGGGCTAATTGCAGAGGACTCATGCTTTTGTCACTGCTTGCTGTGGGCTGCCAATCACTCTGCACTCCTCTGCTCCTGCTGATGTGCTGGACATCACCTTGACTGTGTCACAGTTTGCTCTGACATGGACCTGACACCTGGACTGTGCTAGGGCAGTGACAAGCAGTAATTGGGTCCCCCCGTCCACCAGCATTGCGTGCCCAGGTGCTGAGATCTCTCAGATGGACACAGACCAGCCAGGTGTTGATTTTTGCCAGTGGTGGGCATGCTCTCCCATCACAGGCACTGGTTCTCAGTTGGGGTGAGGCACTAAATCAGCAGCAGCCCTGCCAGCCTGCACCAGTCGCCTCTGTGAGGTGACCTAGGGGTGTTTTCAGTGCAGGTGTTTTCTCTGAGGAGGTTAGCAGGCAGTTTTAGAGATGCTTAAATGTGTTTGTAAATCTGCCTGGTGCAGGTGTGGCTGACACCTATCTGAGGTGGCTGCAGATGCTGCTGTTACTGATGCCCCAGGAGCAGGACCAGGCATGACCTCTGTATGCCAAGTTCCAGGGCTTCCCCTTGGTTCCAGCAGGAATAGCATTGCATGAGCTGCTGCCAGACCCTGGGATTCTTGGATCTGTTCTGGCCTTGCTTTGATTTGGGAAGGGGCACCAACCAACATCCCAAGCCAAGTGATTCTGGAGTAAGAAGGGAGTTGCTGCAGAGAGCAGATTTTTGGTGCAGACGATGGCAACAGGAGTAACACTGCTGGTCTGGAAGTGCCAGTCCTCATGTTGCTGCTGGAGCCCACTCTCCTCATCATTCCCCGTCTAATGCTTGCTCCTCTGGTTTTCTCCAGTTCTGTCATTTTCAAGGATCTTTCATGTTTTTTCACTGGCTCCTCTCGCCTCCTCATCTCTGTGGCTGCATGTGGGCAGTGGCAGTAGTGGATGCAACAGCAATGAAAGACATTTTTGATGTCAGGGCTGGCTGGGGAGGTGGGGAATGTTGTCTTCTCTGTTGCCATCACCCTGCTGCTAGCAGCATCCCCTTCTCATCTTCCCTCCTCCTGGGAGACAGCATGTGGTGTCTGCCTTGCGTTCACAGGGGCTGCCACTGCTCACTCCACATCAGCGGGTTGTGCAGCATCAAGAGCAACGTGTCCCCTTGACAGCACATCTGCAATTATTGGGAAACATTTTTGCCTGTAGCTCTATGTCCTTACTGCAGTTTCAGCAGGAATAGCTTTGTCTTGGGTATTTTACACAATCTCTTGGAATCAGGGACTTAGGCAGCTATTTTTGGATTAGAACCCAGTCATAAAGAAAAAGCATTGAGCACAGTTTTTGCTTTACCTGCCCAGGCTTTTCCCTCTGCTGCCACTGTCCTCTGTGGCAAGTGTTGTGGGCTGACACTCGGTTAGTCCTGGGGTGAATGATGAGTGTCTGGTTTAGAATCATCAGGAGGTCTTAGGTGGCTTCTGCTCAATGCCCTGTGCTGCTGTTGCTGCCTGGCCATAAGGCCTTCTCCAGTGGTTCCCACACTGGCAGGACCTCCTCACCCACAAGTCCTCCCAGCATCTGGAGTGTGGGTCTCCTTTCTATAAAGCAACCTCTGGGACCAAAATCTGACTTGCGAGTGTGAATCCTGGAATGTGTGAATCCTCCATCCTGGAGGCTCCTAGGAAGTTACCAAAACCCTACTGGAGCATCTGCTCTGCTGAAAAGCTTGGCATCTGATTCCACAGCTCAGCTCCTGCGCCTTGAGTGAATGGAAATGCTAGTGGGCTGACTCTCCTTAGCACTGAGGCTGACAGGGCTCAGCTCCCTGCCTTGTGCCTGCCTCTGCCATCCCAGCATCACCCTGCTGTTTTCTGACAGACAAATTTTAAGCTTTTGAAGCTCTTTCATCAGACCTTACTATATCATCTGTGCTTTCCACCTTCCCCAGAAGTCTTTCTCCTGTCTGCTCTGAGCTGGTCTCTGGCACTGTGTATGGGTGGTCATCCCAGGGACAAGGAATAGGGACTGAGGGAGTAGGCAGCTGAACGTAAAGGATAGTGACAGAGACTCCTGCTTTCATCATAGCTTTGGTAGTGAACCTCTTCTGCCCAGGAGGGCCTGGCTGTTAGCAAAGGAAGCCACTTTCTGCATAGCTATAGCTCTACTTCTAACTGGGTCTCGCAGTTCACTGGAAATCATGGCTTGAACCTTTACACCACAGCTGAGCTATTACAAGTAGACACACTAATTGGGAAACCTGTGACATTCGGAGGTCAGGAATGATCTATCTTACTCTAGACTTCCATGGTCATGGTGCCAAAAGCATCACACAACAGCCTCAAATTCAGCATTGCCCTTTTCCTGCCCAGGCTGCTTCCAGGCACAGGTAAGGCAGGTCTGCAGGCAGCTTCCAAGCACTTTGGACCTCATTAATTATTACAGTGAAGCTGGATTCTTATTTGCAGCACAAATCACTTTTTCAAGATGGCACTAGCTTTTATAGTCTTATTACTGTCATTAAGTAAATTATTATTGTGAGTTTGCCATGCTCCCCCTTTCTAAGGAAAGTAATTAAAACCCAAATATTCTGGCTTTAAAATATTCCTTCTTCCCTATCCTCTAACCAAAAAAGGTTGCACCAGCCTTTCTGGGTATAGAGTAGAAGGGCACCTTTCTAAGGATGTACTCATGCTGTGTTTTAGGTTGTCAAACTCCAGTCTTCTGCAGCTTCTCAGGTGTCACCCAACAATATGATTTGCCCAGAAGACCTGAAGGTGATACAGGGAACTCATCCCAACGTTTCATTTAAGATGAGATCCCTCTCTCCTTTTACCCAAGCTTCGAGGCACCACTGGCCCTATCCATCAAGTGGGCTGGATTTTTGGCTACCCTGAAACAATGCCAGGCAATAAGACAGGGTGTTTGTCACAGCTGGGACTCTCCTTGCCACGTTGAAGGTAGCTGGATGGTAGGGTATACAGGAGAGGACACATTGTTCGTTATCTTGGCCGTTATGGCTTTACAAATGACTTTTCCAAGCTGAGTTCCAAAATGGTGTCGTGGCTTTCGCTGCTGTCATCAATTGTCATCAACACTGCATTTAGCTGACATAATTACTTATTGTTACAATCAGTGCCCATTAGGTTAAAGCTAAATTACAGTCTCAGTCCTTGGGAACTGCCTATTACATCCATATGAATACGCAAAGTTCATCACTCATGATTAACGTTGTTACAGTGAATACAAAAGGAATTAGTGAGGACCTGTCACTTATTGTAAAGTGCTGCCAGATTATGGTATCAGAAATGATGTGTCAACTGTTAAAACTTAATAATCCATGCTGAAGTGCTGTATCTGATTATAACACTGATCAAAGGAGAGGCCTGATTGACATTTGGAAACCAAGGCTGGGTGGTTATGAGACTGATAACCTGTGGGTCAGGAGCTGCTGACCACACTCAGGAGCCATGGCTCGGGTGCTCACCTCCAAGCTCTGGGAGCTGCTAGGGGCTGGAGACCTTCCTCAGGGCATGTGCCTGGCTGCTGGTGTGGTTGGGGAAGGATCAATGGGTCCATGGGCAAGTGTCTGCACAGGGAAGATGGATGCAGGTCCCAGCCAGGAAACTCTTTACTCTGGCAGAAGAGAGCCTGGGGGTCTCAGACTGGGATTTGGTCACCCTCTCCTCTGCCTGATGGTGTAGTGGCCAGGACTGCCATTTCAGATTGTCTCCTGTGCCAATGACACAGGATGGGGGCTGGGAGGAGCTGGGATCCTCCTCATTTGTCTGTGTTCATTTCCATGGGGGGAAGGCAGTGTGAAGCCATGTATGTATTGGTGAATATATATATATATGTCTGTAAGTATATGTATGCACGTGTGTGATTTTAAAATAAGTCCTAAGATTTTCATTTGATGTTGCTCAAAGTTGCTTTTCATATTTTTCTAATTTAAAAAAGATTTTTTTGTTTTGAAATGAATCTTTTTGCATTTTTCTTTCAAAGTCTCAAGAGTGAAAGAAGATGTTTTACTTCACCTCAAATTCTGTAGCTGGGGTTTTTCTTTTTTAATGGCTTTTTTTTTTCTTGAAAGCATCCAACAAGCAAATACAAAGATCTATTGTTGGCCTCTGCTGACCAAATCCTCCAGGGAAGAAGATCTTAACCACATGGCCTTGACAGAGGTTGGGTAGCTGTAAATATACATCTGAACCCTGCCAGACCCTCAAGGCTGGTTCTGACTGAGCCAAGGGACAGTGTGGTCCCTTCAAATACAATGTGTTTTGCTACCCCTATCAGCTTAGGTTTCCTCATGGCATTTTGCATCTGCACCAAACATTATCCTAGAAGTTCTTGGTCAAAGGCTCCTGGATGCTTTGCATGACTTCTGGCAAGTGCTGTGCTTTCTGCTCCTGCTGTCACAGCACTCCAGCAGATGACAGAGGCACACTTGTCCTTTTGATGGAGGGCAGTTATTGCTGTCTGAGCAGCTGCAGTAAGGGCTGTAGCTCCTCTTCCTGTGGCTGGCTGGGTTGATGAGCAGGAGCTGAAGGTTGAAGGCCTTCATGCCCTCTAGGTGGTTTAACCCTTTTGGATCTCTTGAGGAAGGCTCACCTCTCCTCAATGTATATCTGTCCTCTCTACTGAACTTGAACACAACATAACCACTGTTAGTCTCACTGTTACTCCTGAGAGGGATTTGGGGGCTTCCAGGGGAGGCTACGTGATTTCTTGCCAATAACAATATCATTTATCACAAGTCACCATAAACCCACTCTAATTCCCAGATTTTTTTCTTGGTTTTCAGACCCATTGCTCACCCTTGTCCTTGTGGGTCTTGGAAATGATGAGTACCAACAGTACCAAAGCAGGAAAAGAAAAGCCATTCACTAGAGAACACCAGCTTTGGAGGAAACAGGGGAAGATCCATTTGTCAGTAATTTCAGAGACCAGTTTGCCACAGTACCTGTTTGAAGGTAAGCCTGGCTCTTGATGAGCTGCATCAGTGTTTTCCATAGCTGTCCATACTGTGGACTGTGAAGCTGTCCAGAGCTGGCCTGCTCCACTCAGATTTTTCTAACCAGGACCTATGTGTCCTAAAGTCCCATGAGTTCACAAATGAGAAATGCTGATAGGTCATTGTAGGTATACTGGTGATGCTTCCATGCTTGTGGGTGCTCCAGGCTGTGTTCCTAGGCTGGTCCATGCTGTCCAGTAATGCCTATCACTGGGAGCTCATTTCAGCTTCTCCAGTGTCCATTTGAGCTATGACTTCTTCTGCATTTACCACTGGCACCATGAAGAAGAGCCTTTGGCACATTCAGAAGTTTCTCATCCTGCATTCATTGTGGTTCCCAAATGTCCTCAGCTCTCTCCTTGAGGCTTGTTCCAGTTGCATTTTATCTTGTTTGAGGAGTGATGGCCTTCTTTTGCACCAATTGGAATTTCCTTCTCCCACATTTCAGTGACTCCTGGTTGTTCCTGTCATTATTATTAGCCATCCAGCCAGCCCATGTGCTGGGGAGCCCTTGGAGAGCCAAAGGAAGAAACATCACCCAGCTCTCTTGAATAGCACCCCAGTCTCTTGCACTGGCTCATAGAGTGGTGTTTTGGTTTTTTTCTCCTTGGGTTGCCTGTGGTGGCAAGAGCTGGGTTTCTTTAATGCTGCATCTTCAACAAAGCAATGTAACTAAAAACACTTGTCTGGGCTAAACTGAAAACTTGAAACATCTTTGGTGTGAACCTGCAAACAAGAATTCCCAAGTCCCACTCTGTTCTGGTTCAACTGATATATTTGATCTCAGGAAAATATAGTGAAACATTTACTTATCCTGGGCAAACAAAACTCTCTGAAATGTGATCTGTCATTTCCATTTCAAATAATCTTGAATGTCTGTATAATTTTAACCATAAAATGGCAAGTGTAACTGGCCAATAACTATACGTGGAAATCTTTAAATTCAAAGCATTTCAGTAAAACCTGTCGTTTATTTTCTTGAAGGGTTTCCTCTTTGTTCCAAACCTGGCTTGGAAGTTGGCATTTTATTGTGATGAAGTTGTGTAAAGCTGGCTGTTGCTGAATTTGCATTTTTTTTCCCAGAGGAAAGGGATTTGGAATGGAAAAAGTTATTGTGCTGTATTGTCAGGAGCTCCATCAACCCTCTACTGTCACCCCCATCACGTGAGGAGGCACAAGTCTGTCCTTCCTCACCTCTTCTCCCTCCCCAAAGTCCTCAGCTGCTGATTCCCGCTCTGGACATGGGATTATAGCTCCAGCTCCTCTTCCCAGTGCATCATCAACATGTTGTTTCCAGGGTCATAAATTTGCACTGTGATGAGACACAACCAGATGTTAGGATACGTGAAGTGACTGGTGAAGCAGCCTGCCTGGTGCAGCCCCCACCTCCGCAGTCAGCCACCCGCTAATGAGAAGCAGGTCTCTTGCCTCAAGCTGGGCCAGGACAGACGGAGAGCATCCCCAGGAGCAATGGCTGAGCTGCCATCTCGACCCCCTTCCTGCTCTCAGTGCCCCAGGAGCATCTCCAGGGCCAGATTCAGGCGCTGTGGTGGCTATTGGCTTCTGGCGGACATCTGGAAAGGTAGTTTGGCCTGGTACAGGGGAAAACATGCGAGGCCGTGGTCTTCCTTGCTAGCAAGGAAGACAGTTATGATGCTGTGTGATGCTTTATCATGTAAAAATACTTCTGAGATGCAAGTTTTGGGTCATTTGTGTGACTGAACTGCTGTTTTTTAACAGACATGTGGGAAAGCAAGGTCTTAGCTCAGTATGTTGAACCAGAACCCACTGCCAGCAGTCTGTGTTGACTTGAGATGCCTGTTTCCAGGTGGCTTCTGCCTGTATGTTCCCACAGCTCTGAGGTGCCCTGTGTGGGCAGGAAACTGGGGCTGGGGAAAGTTGCACTGAAGAGTAGGTGAAGGGCTGCTTGTGGGGAATGTGTCCCTTGTGGACTGTGAAGGTTCTCAGGATGGCTACAGCCTTTGGCTAATGTTCTCTGCTCATGCTAACCTTTCAGCCCATGCCCTCTGGTTCTTTGGTGTACACTCACTGGGTGATGTTTTGGGGCATGCACTAAGCACCTGGGGATCCACACTCTAATTACACTCTCTCAGCAAAACCATTCTGTGAGTGCCTTGACAACATGGTCTTTTCCCTCCACTGCTGGTGGTCCCAGCTGTGCTGAGTGAAAGGCTGAGACCTGCATGGGGCTGAATTGGCTCCATCCACTTCTTCACAGCATCAGGTCAAACCCTGCATCTCTTAAAGATGGGGGTCTGGCCTTACACCTGCTTGTCTTCACTCTTCCCTGGCCTGTGTGGGCACTGATGGTACCTCCTTGTATATGCATGCTCCCATTGCACAGGGATGGGCAGCTCCTCTCTTTCGTTTCACCATCCAGATAAGCACAGAGACAACAAAAGAAATTTTTGTGGAAGAGTAAGCATGTTGGTAGCAGGCCTGAGGGCTACATATTGTCTGGGACATCTTCAGGGAATGCTCCTCACAGGTTCAGAAGCAACCTCCAAACTGGAGAAGATAGAGCTTGGTGAGTCCTTAGAGGAGACAAAACACTGTATTCACCCTGACCACAAGCATCTCTTGCAGCCTCAACTTCAACAGAGAGGAAACCCAGCTGTAACCAGAGGTTCTGGCCACCAGTCCAAGGGATTTTTCTGAAGCCATTCAGGAGGGATGGGATCAGTCAGTCCTTGGGCATGTGCCCACCAGCCCTTTCCAGTGATGTGAGAGAAACAGCAAGAGCTTGTGGTTCCTGAGTGAAGCAGCCTGTGTGCCAGCCACTGAACCCTATCTGAAGGGTTTCGCTGCCTTTCAGGAGAGTCTCTGCCCTCCCCATAGGGAAACAGGGCTGCCCACCAGCAGCTCCATGGGTTGTTTCTTGCCACCCTGACCATGTACGAGGAAAGAAGGGATGCCCTGTTACATGGAGTGTGGAGACCTCTGCATCCTCACTGTGGTGTGGAGTGTCTGCTTCATTGTGTGGAGACTGGTTGGAGGGAGTTTGGGTTAAAAGGGGTTAACAGCTCTCTGCTGTAACACATGATTGGTCTTTATGAGGTTGAAACTCTTGTCTGTTTGAGGCCTACAGATGATGCTAAAGAGCACAATAATGACAGCAATTCAAAGCAATCTAATTATGCAAACGGGAGGCTAAACAATTTCATCATCCTTAAATTAGATTGTCCTAATGAGATAAAGACACCAATTAATCCTGAATTAATTTCAATAGCCTATTTCAGGCAAACACTTTAATATGCAAATGTAAATGAGAAACAAAGCCTACTGTAGAATGCCAGAGTTCAAAACCTCTCTCTGCACAGCTGCAGCGGGTGTAAATAGTGTCTAATGAGTTTGCATGGAAAGGCACAACCAGTTGAAAATTTTAGACTTCATAAAGCACAGCCGGTGCCTCAGGTACAGGGCGGTGTGGAGCCGGGAGGGAGGACTCACTGGGCTGATGCTGAGAGAAAGGCCATCCTGCTCTCTGCCGGCACACACCCGATGGGTCCAGCTGCTGCCGTGGTGGGATGAAGGACTGTGACAAGATGCTGCTCCACAAAGCCAAATGTTTCACGCTGAGTACCTGGCCAGTCGCCTTTCTAGGACACAGAGATGATTTTAATTAGCTGTTGCATAATTGTTTTAAATTAGCCGTTTTGCTATGCGCTCAAAAAAAATCCACTCTCGTTTTTTTTCCTCCCAGGCACTTGGCAGGGGAAAGGGCAGAGCTTGGGACTGAGGTTAACGAGAATAGCAATCATCCTCCTGAGTTTCTCTTTGCCTCCCTGCTGTAACAGAGTACCGCCAGCATTTGCTTGGAGCTATTGAGCAGGCAGGTCCTCCTCCTAGAGCCTCAATGAGTTCTGACTTCCAGTTTGCACCTTGCTTTAATTGCAGACACTGGGCAAGGGTGATGGCAATGGATGTGTGAAGGTGGCTGTGGGAAACGATGACATTGGTAGTGAGGCTCAGGACTGAGTTATTCCTGGTACTGTGTCTCACTTCCTGTAGGTCCCAACAATATGCCAGCTGTAAAAAACCTAAACAAACAAAAAATCAGATCAAACCCAAATTGTCCCAGAGTGAACGTCTCGGATAATTTATCAATTTATTTCTCTATCCTTCCTCCTGCGGAATTCATCCTGGGCTGCTGTTAGGGAATAATGTAAGTACAGAGAGGATTTGTGTCCTTCATAAATGGACACCCGATATGTTCATCCTCTTTAGACATGTCCATTCTCTCTTTAAATTTCCCTAAAGTGTTGGGTGAACTCAGTGAGTTGAATTTGACTGCCCAAGTAGTGGCCATGTCTAAGATGAGTCTAGACATGCTGAGAAAGTCTGGGAACAAACCTGACCATCACTGGTTGACCTCCAACAAGGGAAATGTTCTTGTCCTTCTGTTGGAGGGAATTCAGTCTTTGTTTCAGCACTGCATGGTTTTTCATGGAGCAGTGTCCCCGCTGTCCCAGCCACCACCTCTTACAAGGACTTTCTAGTACACAGTACTGTCCCTGGTGTTATCCCTTTTGCTTAGTTAGGAGGGAAAAGTGAGTTGTGAATTTTGGCACTGACTGGGAAATCTTGAGTGATTATCATTTGTGCGACATGGCATTTAATCCTCAGTGGGTGGACCCTGAACACCCCTTTCCATTTCTCCAGCCTTAATGGGCGCAGTGCTTGGTTGGCAGCCGAACTGAGGCAGTGAAAGGCCTGATGGCCAAGAGCTCACAGAGCTGGAGATCTTCTATCATACATATTAGTCCTTGTAAAAAAGACAATTGACTTAGCAAAATTGCTTTATCTCTGGCAAGCTGGGCACCAGAGCTGCTTTTTCTGCCACAGCCTGGGAATTTTGTATTTTTTCCCCCAAAGCATTCTGCGGGTCTGGGCTCTGCTGGTGGATCCATCATCGGGGCAGTGCAAGCTCTGGCTGGGCTGGAGATGACATGCCATGGTGAGACCTCACTCAGTGCTCCCAGTGTACACCCTGCTGCTCCTCCTCAACCCAGCCTACCTGGCACCACAGGGTGCAGGCACTCAGGAGCTCTTGGGAGGCCAGGCACTGGGTTTGCTGGGTCTTCAATCTGGTTCAGAAGAGTTGTGGGTTCCCCAGATCTGGGGTGGTACCCACCAGCAGGCTGGGAGGGAGACCAGGGTGGATACACCATTAGCAGGCACAAGCTTCATCCAAAAGAGAATGACAGATCGCTGCCTAGGGCCGCCGTTTCCTGTTAATTAATACCAGATCTGTGCATTACCCACTCACCCCATGGGAGGAATTGGGTCTGAATCGGGGTGAGCACATGATCGCGTTTTTGCCAAATTACCCAGCTCCTACAATATGGTGTGCATCTGGCTCCCTGCCAGCGGCAGGAACACGAAACAATACCTGATTCAGCAGAAAGTCTTTCTGGCCCCCTTGGAGATCTTGTGGAGCATCAGAAAGAGCTTATATCTGTTCAGCTTCGCATTGTTTTCAGACTTGGATTGGGTGCCATAAAATTTGATTTAGGGTTGTGGGGAAGGATGTCCAAATGAGTGCAGCCTCTCATGCCGGTGCTGTTTAAAACTAGACACAGGGATGGGTCCAAAAGCAAGTCCTCCTGACTTTCCTTCTAGTCCTGAGCTTTGTGTCCTGGATCCATGTCTTGCTGAAACCTGGTGATCCCTGGAGGAGCTGGGTGTGCTGCTGAGATCCCAGAATGGGGACGCTCAGTCATGTTCTAGTTACCGGGCTCTAACAGACAGCCAGGGGACTTGTAAAAATGTTACCGCAGGGTCTCCCATTTGTTCTCATGCTCTCCGTACTCTACTCACACATTAAAAGATGGTATTTTTCTAGCTGCCAGTGCTGCTGTCTGAAGAACCCAGCTGGTTTTTTCCCCTCTCTAAAATCATGACATTTATAACCCGTGTGTAGCGGGAAGCTGCTGGAGTGGTGTGCTCTGTCCTAGGACTCAGAGAGGCTGAGTAGACTTGTGGGGATACTGGGGGGTATCTGCCCTCCACCTTCCCCACCCTCAGCTCAAGCTAGCTGAGCTGGTGCTCAGGCTGCCATGGTGAGGATGAGCTCCCACCCATTCTCTACCATTGGGCTGTTCTCTACCCAAAAAGCAAGCAGCCAGCTGGGGTGGCAACTGGCTGTCATTTAGCTTGCCAGGGACATGGACCTGAAGATCAGCTTCAGATTTGCACCTGCCTGAGCAGGCTGCACTGTCCTCCTACTTCTTCATGTCCCTTTCTGACAGGGGAAGGAGGCAAGGTGCCCAGTGGTGCCTGTCTGCGCTCTCTGTGCGTGCTTGGCATATCCCAAAGGGAAGGCACAGAGAAGGATTTTTCAGCTGGGCAGAGGTTTTCTGGCACAAGGGGCTGAGAGTAAAAATCTGATGCAGAGTAATGGGGATCTTTTGATCCTCCTGTCTTCCAGAGGGAAAAAAAACAACTATCTCCATTGCAACTCTCCCCAGTCTTTCCCCAAAATGTTAAGAGTGGCACAGAGCAACCTTTACTCCCTTTCCCACTCAAGGAAAAGTTCTCACAGTTTATGCATGTAAAAATCCACTATTTTACAGCTGTAGAATGGATGAGACTGGGGTTGGGGAAAAGTGGTGAGGATGCAAAAGGTGGGATTGTAGGAATAAAGCCCCACAGCACTGGCAGCAGGTTGGTTACTGATGAGCCATCTGAGGTGTGGCAGAGAATCTGCAGAAAATATTCCTTGTGGAGCTCAGGGTAGCTGGTTCTAGCCCAGGTAACTGTCTGATGGTCACTGAGGAAGGATGCCTTTAACCTCCACAAGACTTAAGAGGACAGCAGAGAAATGAGCCAGGCAGGGGTTAGGCAGCCTCAGTGGTTAGGATGTGTTTTTCTCTACCACAGAGGTTTGGGCAGTAGAGGGAAAATAAGGAGGGAGATGTCAGGCTGGGCAGAGGCAGGTGAGAGCTGTGAGTCCCTGGTAGAAGCTGGCTCCTGTTGATCCTGGAGAGGTGGAGATGCTTCTGTGGCTTGGATACTCTACCACACAGAGTTTGTGGGTTTAGTGAAAGACCACTCGGCAGAGGTTCAGTGAGACCATAGTGTGGTGGTCAATCCCCCATGGCATGGCACCCACCTGGTCTTCTAGGTCTTCAGGGACTGCTGCTTACTAGCATGGGATTTAAACCTTCTGGGACAGTCAAAGGTGTCTGGGTGCACAGAAGGTTCTGTGCATTGGGCTGCATGCTTATGGTTCAACTTCTGCCCGGGGGACCTGCCCAGTTTGATCTGCAAAGAGGATGTGTGGGTCCTGACCATCTCTTCAGGGACCTGTTTGCAGCTTGTGGTAGTTGTGGTGCCTCCTCCTTTCTTGTGCACAACCCTATTATTTTCTTCACCCTGTTTTCTATCCACCCTCAAACAGTTCACTAGGGGGAAGCAAACCTTGGAATCTGTTTTGGATTTTTGGTTTTTTTTCCTATTCTTTGTGTGGTTGCAGAGACTGAAAAGGAAGAGGAGAGCAGAGTATTTCTACAGCTGGACAGCCCTTGTTTGAATGAATGGGGCTGGGGACTTGGGGAACTTTCCTAGTCGTGGTTTGATGGAGTGGGGAACCTGCACTGATATATGTGAAACCCTGTATTTTTGTGAGTAGCAATGCAAACAGTGTTCCTTGTGGCAGAATTTTTCACCACCAAGATAATTTGACAACCAGTGTGGGGCATCCAAATGCCCTCTCAAAGGCAAAAACCCCCTTCTTCACTGCTTTTATTTGTCAAACCATTTGGTCCATGCCTCAGAGCAAAACTGAATTATCCAGTACTTGTGGACAGTTTTTCTTGAGAACCCTGGTGAGGTGTTATCTGGTTGTACCCAGGCAAGCTGCATCCTGCCACAGCTGGTGGAAGGCAGTGCTTTGGAAGCCATCTTTTAGCACTGACACCAAAAAGAAAAAGAAGAGAATCAGCTCTTCATCTTGAATGGAAATAAAACTGGTGAAAGGACAGATGTTTTCTCTTGTGCCTTGAGGTTAAAAAACAGCAGGAAACCCTTGCTTGAGGAAAAGGCACATGGCCACCAGTATGACTTGTGTAGGCTTTGCTGCCTTGAAGTCAGTCTGGAAACAGAGTTTTGCGGTGGATAAAATTTCACAGACTTTCCATGGTTTCTGACTGCAGCTTTTCTCCTGCCTGGCTTGCAGCTAAACCTAAATATTTGCCATATTTGCACTGGGTTGGTGGGAGGTGGTGTTCTTGCAGTGGGCATAGCATAGCTAGATGAAGGAAATGGTAGTTGACATGTGGCAAGACCAATGTGAGCAAGAGCTTGCAGAAAAAGCCTTCACTGGAGCTAGTT
Organism: Turnix velox; assembly: GCA_013400935.1. Lineage (NCBI taxonomy): Eukaryota > Metazoa > Chordata > Aves > Charadriiformes > Turnicidae > Turnix > Turnix velox. The sequence continues at coordinate 255,510 of VZTY01000044.1, forward strand.
CTGTCCAGGTACTCAACCCTGCCTAGTAAAGCCATCCCCTAACTGGTGACCCCACAGCCTGCATAACTAACTTTGCCTTTCTAGCTTATTAAGAAGCATCTTTTCTAGGTAAACAAGTGGATGCCCCCTCTCTGGAGGTGTTCAAGACTAGGCTGGACAGGGCACTGGGCAGCCTGGTCTAGTGGGAGGTGTCTCTGCCTATGGCAGGGGGGTTGGAACTCGATGATCTTTAAGGTCCCTTCCAACCCCAACTATTCTATGATTCTATGACTTGGGACTCCCCAGGTACAAACAGCCAGGGATAGCTTTGACTTTTCCTTTTGCGTTTGTTTTTTTTGTTGTTAATTTACCTTGCAGGGCAAGGGGAAATGAGCAATCCTCCTGGCTATCAATACAGCCAGTGGTGCTACCATTGCCATGACAAGGAATGGAGAGCTGGATAAAGCAAGACACCTTGTGTCTTGCACCCAGCCAGAGTTGATGTGGCCAGTGTGATGAAACTGGAATCAATGGTGTTCTTGCAACTCACAGAAAATTATTTTGCTTACAGCAGCCTACCAATACTTGTAGGGGACCCACAAGAAAGCTGGGGAGGGACTGTTTGCAAGGGCATGGAGTGACAGGACAAGAAGCAATAGTTTTAAACTAGAGCAGGATCAGGTTAGATGAGACATTAGGCTAGGAACCAGTTGCCCAGAGAGTTGGTGGAGACCCCATCCCTGGAGACACTCAAGGCCAGGCTTGATGAGGCTCTGAGCAACCTGCTTTAGTGAAAGATGTCCCTGCTCACTGCAGAGGGTTGGACTAGACCATTGAAGGTTCTTTCCAACCCAGCACGTTCTATGATGATTCCCTTCCGCAGCTCTTGCTGGAGATGGTGCTTTTGGGGTGACCTGGTCTTGGTGGTATCACCCTATGCATTCAGGACAGGGATAAAGCAGCCTTAGGCTGCTGGGTGGCCAGGGAGGGAAGGGTATCACCTCAATTAAGTAATTATGAAGTGATATAGTACAGCTTCGTGGGACTGGGAAGGAGGAAATAAGGCTATAATAAGGAGTTCTCAGCGGCTCCTTAATTTTTTCTCCTTCCTTAGGGTGCTGACAGGTGCTCAGAGGACTCTCAGTGTCCTGAACCATTTTTCACTCAGTGCTGGAGACCGGAATGTAGCAGACCCATCAGGCCCCATGATGATGTTTCTTCTGCTCATGGATCACAGACTGTGAGTGGCATACTGGGGCACTTGGGGTGTGTGTGGGTGTGTGTGTGTGGGACCGTTCCTTATTGTTCCAGTGTGTGGTGAAACTGTCCGTTCTTCACCTGTCTTTTGATAAACATGTGCTGTTTATCTCACCTATGGTAAACTGTGGGTCTCACTGCTCAAATATGAAGGGGAGTTTGGTGTCACTTGGGTTTTTTTGGCTGTGAGCTCTCCTTGCTGATGCTGATAGGGGCTGCTTTGCACTGTCTTTGCTGGTGTTTTTGAGACCTCCATTGAGCTCCACATTGTCCTGCAGCATGCTCAGCACCTGTGTAGACTTCTGCCAGTGTTCCTTCTGGATCTGGTGCAGGCAGGAGATTGTCCCTCTGCCTTTACTGAGCAGTCAGTGACTTCAGCTTGCACAGGAGTTCTGGGGAAGTTCAGGTTTGGCTTTCTCTAATGTGCAATAGGACCAACAGCAGTAAGTTCATACCAATACCAATAATGGAAGGACACCTTGTTGTCCCACCACAGCTTGGTATGTGTCTGGGGAGGCAATGATCTAGAAGGAACCTCTCGATTTCCCTCACCAGCTCTTGTGTAGTGTTGGTATTGATTCCTGGAGGCAGGTCGGAAGGGAAAGAGTTGATTTCCCATTTCTTCCCTACTTAGATACTCTACCTAGCTGCCAGCAGCTGCCTGGAGGAGCCTTATCACACTCAGGTGGCTTTGGGCACCACCAATAATAGCACCTGTGGGAAAAGGCAATGTGAGGTTTGGGTGTTCTGTCATTTTATGTGGCCACTTCAGCTGGGTCGCTCCTGTCTCATGCCCCTCTGTGAGGCAGAAGGTAATGTCCCAGTGCCATTTGTCTTCAGTACATTCCATTTATCTCCAGCGAGAAGCTTCAGACCCAAACCATCTTAAGTGATCTCCAAAAGACAGTGATAAGTACCTTCCCCCATCATTACGGCTCCATTTTATCACGGTGGTGATAGCAATAATGGCGGTTGTAACCCCCATCAAGTCCACTTAACATGGTTCATTTTCAAAAGTCACTCAATGCCTCCTGACAGTCTGGCCGGGCGGTATGAAAAGATCATTTAACCCTGATGATCCGAGGGAGCCTGCAAGTGGGAAAAGGAACTCTGGCAGCCAGAGAGGAGCCAGCATGGGGTGGGCAGGAGAAGACCATTGATTTTATGACAAGGGGCAAACCCACTGTCAGCACAGAGCAGCGTGGATCGGGGGGGATGTTTCAATTAGTGCTGGTGGGAGAAATCTCAGGGAAAGGCAGAAAAGCCTGGGCTGCCTCATCTATTTTTTTTTAACAGTGAAAAATGAACCCCAAATTAGAATCCCTATTAACAATTAGTGTAATTAAAGGCGACACGTTATAATTTCAGCAGAAAGGAGCTTTATGATGATACGGTGGCCTGAGATAATTGCAGCCATTGCTTGGCTGAGGAGAGCAGTAAATGGACGGTGTGGTGGCCCACTTGCCACTCACCCGGCCCTGCTATTATCCTGCCTGATGCAGCTCCAGTCCTGCCTTGCTGTTGAAAGTAAAGCCATCCCCTTGCAACCTCAAAGTCATCTAGAAATTGCTCCTAAACTGCACTAGCTTTTAAAGGATGGAGATGGGGACAAATAAGAGGTCTGGTATGCAGGTGCAGTGTGAGGTGCCCCACAGTCAGTTGCTGCTGACAGGGCTGTGTTGATGGCTGGGATTACACTTGTGGAGGAAACACCATAGTGGAGGTTATCCTCTCATCTGCCTCACCTGCTTATATCAAGGGATGATCTGAGATGCTCAACCTGAGATTCATCAGTTGCAGAATGTGACTAATGATGTCTGGCTACACTGAGCTCAGTGTCCTCAGCCTTCACTGCTTGCCTTTGGTCCTAGGCATGGTCTGGAGGCTGGCTTTCCCTCAGTGTCACTCCTTTTCTCCTGGTGCTCAATCCAGTTGAGATTACAGAATCACAGAATATGTTTACTTGAAAGGGATCTTTAAAGGCCATCTAGTTCAACCCATTGCAGTGAACAGGGACATCTGGTACTAGATCAGGTGCCCCAGAGCCTCATCAAGCCTGGCCTGGAATGTCACCAGGAATGGGGCATCCACTACATCTCTGTGCACCCTCATAAGAGGAACTTCTTCCTAATATCTAATCTAAATCTGCCTTGCTCTAGTTCAACATCATTGTTCTATGCCCTTGCAAACAGTCCTTCTCCAGCTTTTTTGTAGGCCCCTTCAGTTATTGGTAGGCTGCTATAAGGTCTCCCTGGAGATCAGGCTGAACAGCTCAACTTTTCTCAGCCTCTCCTCACAGCAGAAATACTGAACCCCCTGATCATCCCCGTGGCCCTACTTTGGACCCTCTCTAGCAGATTGATGGCCTTCTTGTGCTGAGGGCTCCAGAGCTCTGTCTTGCTACCACATTCAATGCAAGCTTAGCCATGGAGACATCCAGCCCTCTCAAAAGTACCATATCTCACCTTCAGCATCCCTCCATGCATGTGCTGTTCCTCCCCAAATGTACAGGGAGAACTGAGGCCAGGGGAGAACACCCTGGGTTCTGAGCTGCCTCCCACCCCTCCGCACCATCTCCATGGCTCCTACTGCCCAACAGGGATGGCTCTGGGACCTGGCAGCCATCAACCTGCAATGGGGGAAAAGCCTAGCAAAGCTTTCAAAGCAAAGTTGCTCAAACTTGGCAAGCGAGCAGCGCACAGTCTTGCTTTCAGGTTAGCTTATCTGAATAATTACATGAGCAAAGCTATCCCAGAGTGTCTTGGAACATGCAGAAATATATTCCATCTGTGTATGCCACAGTGTCAAAGTCAAAGAGCTCTGTAAAAGGAGATTGATCTCTCTAATATTTGAATTTGGGGTGGTAGAACAAACACTGAAATTCAGAATCATACATTGCTAAAATGACCCAGTTGATTTTAGGTCGAAAAGCTTGAATTTTGAGGGTGGGCTTGTTTTTCTATTTGAGATCATTTCAGATTATAGTTTACATAAGACAATGTGAACCTTGAAAGCATTCAGCTGGAAGCAGAGCTGTCAATTCTGTGGCAAAGCAGGGCTTTGATCACTGGGAGAGGAGGAGGGTTTTTTGAGTTTTTCCTCTACTGAGAATCTAGAACTTGCTGGGGAGGTTTTTTCTGCATTGGAGCAAAGTCAGAAGAGCAGCTTTTTTGCAGTCTGTGCCCCTCTGGTCACATTCCCTGGTTTGTAGAAGGATAAATACAGGAGCTCTCGGGCTCCTGGGTGTGGGGAGCATCACTCACTTCTGAGATGCTCCATCCTGGGGTGGAGGAGTGGGACCATGTTGGAGCTGGAGCAGTTTGCTCCTGGCAGAAGACAGTTACTGGCAATTTACAGCATGTTCAAGGAAGTCCCTTGAAAGAGGGTTTAAGAGTCAACATGAAACGATATATCAGTTAATGAAGTTTAATAGCACTGGATAAGAACTGCACTGCGTCTCTGGGATCCTCTCATGGATGCGGTTACAGTCTGAAAAAGAGAGGCTGGAAGAGCAGTCCCTTGCTCCTGTCCATATGTTGTTCCCCTCCGTGCTTTGCAACTCAGATGCCTTTAATCGCAAGCCAGTCCCACAGAGGTGATAACAGGAGCTGGCTGGCATCTCTTCTGCTCCTGCAGCATCAGCAGGAAGATGAGTCTTGGGCATTTCAGAAGAGTGAGTCAGGCCTTTCTCAAATTAGCTCCAAATCCAGCTTTTCAACAGTAAGGCCTAGGGTGGAGCTCTGCTCTCTTCTGTCTTATTCCTCTGAAGATCTTTGAGCTTTGCAAGAAAGGAACTGTACTAAAACAGAGTTTTCCCCCAAGCACATGCACTCAGGAATTAAGATCTTGGGATCTTGGACAGTAATTTGCTGATGGCAATATCTTTTCTGAAAATCTGAAGTTGTCTTGGGACTTCTGCAAAACTAGGGGCAGATCCTTTTTCCTGATACCCCACAGCCCTGACCTGTGCCATCCCATGTGACTGCTGCCCACTACAGTCCTGAGGGAATGGGACAGTGGGAGTGCAGACATTAGCCCCGAGTGTGGGATCTGAATTACCTAATGTGATTTTTAATTTTTTTAAAAGGAAAAGATTGATAAAAAGGGATATAGAGCTTGCTGGACTGCAGAACTGCACAGGAGAGTATGGAACAGTCTGCCCAGCTATGGCTGCCCCATCCCTGGAGGTGTTGAAGATCAGGTTGGATGGGGCTTTAAGCAATCTGGTCTAGTGGTGGTGTTCCCTGCCCAGGGCAGGGAGCTTGGAACCAGATGGTCTTTGAAGTCCCTTTCAACCCAAACCATTCTGTATTTGTCTCTCCAGCTCCTGTAGCCCTCCTGAGGTGAGGGGTCTGGATCCTGTTGTGAATGGCTGGGCAGTGACGGAGCTTGTGGTCCATTCTGGTGTATATAAGGAGTTACTGTCTGTTGACAGGCTGCCTCAGACTCCCATTGCTTCCCCTTGCATGGCAGAAGAGGTGCCCAGGTGAGCTGCGAATGCAGAAGCTGCTGAACTGCCCTGCAGCCATGGGCCAAGGGCCAATTTAGGCACTGAGCAGAATTGGATGAGATACCTTGTTCAGGGATTCATAGCTTAGCACGTCTGAATGAGCCCTCTGAGGAGCTCTTGCTGTGGCTTGTCATGGTAAGCACCTCAGCACTTGTCTATGCTGTTGTCCTTTCGCCTAGACCCAGCGATGCAGAACTTCACTGGGTCCCATAGGATGCTTGGAATAGAGCAAATCTTCCAGGTGATGCTCAAATGGCTTTTTTAGGGGCCTTGTATCTTGGTGGGAATTGCTGGATAGGCAGTGCTCCTGCAAGCATAAGTCATCCTTGGAGCACCTCTGGCTGTAGAGAAGAGGAGGAGAATATTCTCTGACTGCTCCATTGCATTGGACTTCTCCGAGGGCAGAGTCCCGCCGTCCCTGCTCACCACCTTCTCTGCTGGGATTGTGCTTGCTGCGACAGGGAGGTGAGCATTGAGCTTCTGTCTTTAGAAAAATCTTGACCCAGTTTTCTCTGGAGCACTCGGAGGCAGCGTGTTTGACAAGCGCTGTGTCCCTGCCAAGCCTCGCCGTGCTGCTCTGCCAGTCACAGCTCAAGAAAACGCTGCAAGATTTTGTCTGTCCTGAGGAGGGCATTGCCTCTCCCGGTCTGGCCTTGGCTCTGGAAGTCTGTCGTTCTTGAAAGAAGCACAACCACAAGTACCAACATTAGGCAGGTCTGAAGAATCAATGATGGGTGTTTCAGGTTGCTCTGGTTTGAAAGTGCCTGGGACTTGAGTTTTTGCAGGTGCAGGGAGCTTTTTCGAAATTCTGTGGCTTGTCCTCAGCGTCTCCTCAGCCCTACTGTGAGCTCTCTTGGAGGGAAAATGTGCCTGGCTTGTCATATCTCACTGCTGCTGTTCAGTGCTGGGGAGGGTGGCTGTGACAGTGACAAAGCAAGTCCCCATGTACTGACTCCCTGCTTAGGAAGTGCTGACTAAGCAGGTGCTTGCAGGGCAAGGGGGGAGCTGTTGGGAGATGAACAGACCCCAGGGAGAGTGGTGAAGGGGGTCTCCCACTGCTGCTGACATTGAGGTGTGGGTGGGAGGGCCAGGGTGTGCAAATTTCCATGGCTGTACCTTTGTCAACAGCACAGGAGCCAACTCCAAGCTCGCATGGCCACCACCTCTATAGCTTCATGCCATACCCTCAGGTTTCTCATGACCACTGGCAGCAGCTGAGAGGTGCTGCAGAAACTGTGGGGTAGAGTCAGTACTTGGAGATATCCTCATTTCCCACCCCAGGGTAGGAATTGGACAGTGGGCTCCCCAGTGTGGGTGCCTCCAGAGATAGGGCCAACACCTGCACTGGGTATTCCTGCTTCATAATAACACCAGTGCAGAATAAAGGGTGGAAAATCCAGCAGGGTTAAAAGCCCCAGGATGTGCTTTGCTGGTGGAGTGCAGGGTGGGAGGAGAGAGTGTTGGGGATGAGGGAGCCTGCAGCACATCCAGCACCCCGTCAGTGTCAGGCACACTCATGTATCAGAAGGGGGACCTACCCCTTGGCATGCTCAAAGTTCAAATATTTAGAATAAATGATGCCTGACCCTTCCCCGCCCCATCTCTTTCCTCCCCTCTTGCGCCTTCCCTGGTGCCAGTTCCCAGTAACCCAGGTCCAATAATTTGGTTGTAATAAAATGTGACTGCTGGGGCTATTTTTATGGAGCTGGCACTCATTTGCATGCCGGCTCTGTGTGGGGCCCCAGGCAATCCTTTTTTTTTCTTTCTCCCTTCCCCCACCTCTTCCCCCCACTTCCCCCACCCCGCTGGCATCCCTCTGATCAGAAGTGACAACAGAAACACAGCCGTATTTCCCGGAGATTTACCGAGTTAGACGATGAAAGCTCGGAGGAACAGTAACAATAGGAAGGGGGATGCGAAGGAAAGCGAGGGGGGAAGTTCCTAAACTGATCGTTTTCAAATGTCAGCTCTGCTCTTGGGGGCTCTGGCAGCTCTGGGAGCGAGCCCCTGGCTGATGGAAATGCCAGAAGGCAGTTGAGGCAGAGGCATGCGGATGGAAGAGGCCAGCTCCAGTCCTGCTTGTCCCCCCGGGCTGGAGAGCCTTTGCTCCTTCTGGGTGGCTACATGGGATTTTGTCCTTGACCTTCTGGTGCTGCCACGCTCATCCTTAGGGGGCTTCTGAGTGCCTCCAGGGATGCTCCATCCCACTGCATCCTTTGAGCAGCCCAGGAGCAGTTTTTTTGCTTCTCACTCTCACTTCTTGGCTGTGGGGTGTCCTCTGGGCACTGAAGGGAGGAAGATGGTGGGGACCACACTGGGACATGGTAGCAATAGAAGCTATAGGAGTGATGGTGGGCAATTTTTTGGAGAAATTTTTCCTTTTTTTGCAGACTGCTCCCCTCCCATCTTAAACAAACCCCTGGCTAAATGTAGGCTTGGGAAGATCAAGGTGCTGCTCTCCTGGTGCTTAAGGCATCTCAGAGCAGTGCCTCAAGCTCCACTTTTAAGGGTGCCAAGAGGCTCCTTCAACTGCTGCTGCCACCAGATCAGGTGGGGGGTCCTTGGTGGGGATTTTGGGCAGATGCTTGCATCAAGCAACCAGTGCTGGTGAGCATGGAGGAGTGGGAGCAAGGTACCATTGCAATGCCCTCTCCTCTCCCCACCCCAGCTGTGACTGGGCACCCAACGCCCCCATGCCAGATATTTTGTCAAGAAGCTCCACTAGTAAGGGGGACAATGGACCCTCTCCGCTGAGGCTTGTAAAACAGTCACTCCCGTCCTCCTCCTCCTTGTCCTCGTCCCCCCTCCACTCCCTCTCTCTTACTCTCTTTCTCTCCTCAGCACCACTGTCAAGCAACTTGATCACCTGCCAGCCCGTATTGATTTTTGCTTCCCAATCTCCAAGCTGGATGGAAGGAAAAGATTAAAAACAGTTTGTCAGTTTGAAGTTGAATAAGAATTCAGCACAAGGGACACCACAGCAGCTTGTAGGTGGGGAGAGTAGAAGTGATCAAGGCCAAAGACAATGTTGGGGGGAGTGACACTCTCTTGCACCCTCTGCTTGGGTGCTGCCCCCCCCCGGTGGCCTGATCCAGCACACCTAATGCATCTCAATGACCTCCTGGCTGCTGGTGAAAGTCTGTCTTCATCCCTCGCCCCTCCTATGTATATTGCTCTGGGGGTGCTGATGTCTTGGGACCCCCATCACTGTGACAACTTGGCCACCTTTCTCTTCTCTTCTCCTTGCTACTCTGCTGGTGGTGCCCAGCCCCGGCGCTCCCATCCCCATGTGTCCCTGCTGCTCATGCCATTAGTATTCATGTAGTGGGTCTCCTGCTGTCCTTGTCAAGACTGAGTGGGCAGACTAAGAAAGTTTGCCCTTCAAAAAATGAGAATCATTTGAGTCAGGGAAGCTCTTCCCTCGTGCGTGTGGTTTCCTTGCCAGCCCAAAGGATGACGGATGGTTCACAGCCATCACTGTGCAGCAAAAAAGGGCTGTTTGGTTGCGATTTGGCAGGTTGTACTGGGTATGAGCAAGGCTTGTGAATGCTACTTCATGCTGTTGAGCTACATTGAATTTGGGTGGTGTGAAGGCTCTCATGCCCAGGGCATTGATACTCCATTGACCAATGGAGGATGCTCCAAGGCAAAAGAGAGCCTTGTAGGTCAGTTCCTGCAAGCGCTGAGGTGTTGGCACACCTGGGCACAGGGCTGCATCACTTACCGAAGTCCACCAGCCGAGCCCACAGAATGGGATGGGGGAATGGCAGCCTAGACCAGAAGCACAGTCCTCAGCTGATGGCCATGCAGTTGAGAGCCTGCACTGCTGCTGTGGATGAGATTTTTTGTCCTGTCATGGCTTTTCACCCCCCATCTGCATTCTGTGAGGGAGGACAAGAGATCTGAAGGCTCAGGACTCTCCTTCCTTGCTGCTACCAGCTCTGGCCAGTATCCAGTAAGGATCTGCTGAGGTATATTTGCCTGCATAAAAAAAAAAATAGGGTGGATCTATTTCCATTTATACCTGCAGGTGTACTTCATTATCTCAATAATAGATGGCTGTGTCCTCAGCCAGGGTAAGCTCCAAGGTCAGCAGAGCTGTGCTGGCTGACATCCAGAGGAGGTGACCTGGTCCTCCTAAGAAATAGAAGAGCAATAGCTGCATAGGGTAAGGATGGAAGGGAAAGTTGGAAAAGTTTGGAAGGTCTAGATTGTAGCTACTGCAAACTTGTCCCACATCTCTCAAGACAGACATCTGAGTTGCAGGTGGAGTTTGAACTCCCTGGTGAAGGACTACCTCAGTCAATAGGAAGAGATTGACCCTTGCTGAGGGCTCTTTGGCTTGTCCTGTGTGGTGTGGGAGATGGGTCAGCTGCTGGCAGCACCACTTGGTATTTTGATACTCTGTTTTGTGCTCTGGTTAAATTGAGGTTTTCTGTGGGGAGTATGGGACAGTGGTCCTGAGGACAAGCTCCATCTCTTCCCTTCAATCCCTGGGTTCAGCAGTCACCTCCTCCCCAAGGTGATAGCTACCTGAAGATCACCATTCCTCCCATACCTCTACCAAGCCAATAGATTTGCTGAGTGTGATGCCCAGTCAAGGAGAAGGTAGAGCACAGTCAGAGGTGTGCTGCTTGATGTTTTCTGTTACCATGTCAAGGCTTTGGAGGGAGGTGATTAATCTCTTGACTTGCTGAACAAACAAAGTGAGAGAGGTACCAGCTGAAGCTGGGGGATAGTGAGTCTGGTCACAGACTCTCAGGTAACAGCAATACCAAAGCTCTTGTGTTCCCTTTGCTCACCATCCATGGCACAGGAAGTCAGGAATGGCTGGGGTGACACTGGCTTGGGTCAGGCTAAAGCAGAGAAGCGGGGTGATGGAGTGGTGAAGGTGGACCCCAAAAACCTAGAGCTAGCCTTGGTGGCTAGTCAATGCCTTCTCTCCAGGGTTAGAGCAAGGTGCTCTCAGGGACGCCGGGCAGGAGATGCCAGAACAAGTGAAGCACAAGAGGCTTACATGGAGAAAGGTCATGGAGAGTTTTAAGTGGAAATGTCACTGTTGTTCTGTCAAAAGGATAACAAAGCCAATGTGCATGCAGCAAAGTGGCTGCTGCCATGGCATGGAGGGCAGGATCACAGATTTGTGGCTCGCCAGCCCCTCTTTGCCCAGCCCTGGGGAAAAATTCTTGGTTGGGTTTGGTTTCCTTCAGCCATCACCAGCCCAGCAAGCCTTGCACTCCTTCCTCCCTCTCCTCCTCTTTTCCCAGTGCTCCTCTGTCCTCTCTTCCCAGCAGAATCCATTCTGGTGCCGGTAGATCTGGGTCCCAAGGAGGCTGTGGCAGTTCCTGGGGAGGTGTGAGAGCAATGGGGAAATTCTGCATGTGCCCTTGGCTTTGAAAGGCCCTGGGGTTCAGGGATGGGTGGCACTGGCATCAGAGCAAGAAGCAAGATGTACGCTGATGTCCTGTGAGCATGAGGAGTAGCTGCCATCATCCCACCACCCAATGGTAAGGAAGGGATGGAGCTGTGAAGCTGCTGCATGGACAGCACCAGCTCTGGAGCTTGCCTCTAATATTACTTTTTTTTTTTTGTCCCCCAGCCTTAATTACCAAATTTCCATATCATCAATTCCCTGCGAGTCAGCACTTGACAGGGAAGGCTGTGGCTACTGTCCTTGCTGCTGCCATCAGAGAGCACCCGCTCTGTCCAGGGGACAGCTCTCAAAACGTTATTTTTATCTCTGTCTCATAAAGCCTGTTCTGTATAAATATATTTTAATTAATTAATAAATGGGACATAATGAATTCTGGCAGGGTGACATTTGAGCATAAAGCAAGGCTTAAACAGATCCTGACATGTGTTAGCTGGGAAAACATAACACACCCGTGTGTGCACCACACACACAGATGAATATCTATGTATTTCTTTTCTTGTTGGGAGTGTTATGCAATGTAGGGGGAGATGGCTTGTGGGGGTTTCTTTTAAGAAGTGGAGGTAAAAGCCACAAGTGGTGTCTTTGACAGAGAACCACGTAGGTAGCCCCCTGGGTTGCCTCTGTCTTGAGACAGGGAGAAGAGAATAGATTTCTTCTTCCCATGGAGACTCATGAGATGCCTCCAAAGAATGGGGCTCACTGGTAGCATCTTGTCTCATCCAGCCTGCACCATCAGCTCTGGAGGGGCCTGTGGCTCTGCTACAGACCAAAAGCCGGATGACTTGGATTTATGGCAATGCTTGGGTTATGAGTCTCAGGCTTCTGCTGGCTTGTCTTTGGCTCCAACCAGAAATAGAACCTTGCAGTACCACATTTCCCTGGGTAGGTGATGATGCAGTGGTGCACTGCATGGATTTTTTTTGTTTGTCTAAAATAATGTTTTGCAGAAGAATACAAGTAAAAAGGATGGGGCTGAGCCAGGACTCCCTGCCAGACCCAGTATTGATGGGGAATCTCAGGAATGAAGGGGGCACTCCAGTGGTGGCCCTGTTGTGGTCTTGGGATCTGTCAGCTTGAAGGAGGAGGGACGATCCTGTGGTTGGATGGGGTGATATTTCTGACCTGACTTGACCCTAGTGACACCTGATGGAGAGAATATCACAAGAAGTCCTGTGATCTCAGGAGGCGGTGAAAGAGCTGGCACCCACTGGGACATACTGGAGTAGTGAAAACTTCAACCTTCTTCTAGTACCTCTGCACATCTGAAGATCTCCTTTCCTGCACAAAGCCAGGAGCAAATCTGCTTTTATGTAGCTGGGATCCAGGTTCTGATCCAGATGTGACCGTTGTTTGTCAAAGCCTCTCATGAATTGCATGTCAGGGTCTCAGTACAGCCCACTGGAGGAAGAGTAGGGACTAATGGTGAGTGTTGTCCAATCTCAGATATTAAAAACCTTCTCCCTTCGGAAGTTTGGGGCTGTGAATTTATGGTTTTGCTCTTCTGTAGCTCAAAGAAGAACTAGTCAGAAAATTATGTTGGTTCCAATTATGTGTGCACTAGGATGAAAAGGTTGCACCTACATATATTGGAGTGTGTGTTTGAACATAAATACAGTACAGCAGTCTTTCCCAAAGATTTAAAAGCCTGACATAGCCTTCTGTGCTCTGTAGATGCCTTCTTCTGCAAAGATCTCCCTCTTTGCAGCTGCCCTCATTTATTGCCCAAGGTGGTGCCCACTGGCTCTTCCTTCCTCTGCCAAAGCCCCTGGATATCAGGGGGATCCAGTGGGCTTCACTCTCTGCCTTAAGCTTTTCAGCCACATCACGACTTTTCTCCATCATGAGTTATCCTAGTGTTGAGCCTACATCCTTGATCTGCCTTTGGGTAATTCAGGGGAACAAAAGGGCATAGCCAGGACACTTTGACCTATTATAGTTGCATATGTACACGTATTTGATCAAATATGAACGGCATGCTGTTTGCTGTTCAGTTTCAGTTATGAGCTTTGGCTGCTGGAAAGATCGTGCAGAAGCAGATTTGAGGCTGGCCTCCATTCAGGAGGGGGTGGGTGGGTAGATTGGAGGATTGCAGTGTTTTTCCTCCATGGAATGGGTCAATATTCCTCCCCTCTCCCTCAAGTAGCTAATAATATAGTGGTTGGCTCTTCCTCGCCCAGCAGGGTTATTGTCATCCTTGCTAAAGTTTGACATTTTACACTTTAACTAAGCACAGCCGTAGGCAAGAAGCTGCTAAGAGACAGATTTCCTTATTAAAAGAAGATGTCACCAAAAGAGCAAGTCAACAAATATGCCACTGCCCAGAAACAGCCGTGCAGCTGGGGGAGATGAGGAGAGTGACGAGTGGAGCTTGCAATGATGATGGGCCATGAAGGAGACAGCCTGAGCCATGTGGGGACACGAGGTGCCTGCACCCCCTGTTCCCAGAGCAAGGCACCATTTGGTATGGCCGGTACACACAGCATCTATTGCCATGAGGCCCTGGGGACCTCATGCAATGCTGAACTATCCCCACAGTTGTCTGTTAGCTACAGGGCATTCATCTGGGTGTCTGTGCACAGAGGGTTTCTGAGTCTGGAAACATTTTCAGGGATTTTTCCCAATATTGTGATCGCAAAATGCCAGACACACACAGAGGGAAAGCTGGAGGCAACTGTTCTTTTAATATATATATATATATGTGTGTACATAATCTGAGTGTGCCTGGTAATGTGCCTTTTTCCCTATGCTGCTGACAATGGGGGTTTTTTGCTCCCCTTTATAGAGTTTAAGTGTAATACACTTAATAGCAGTTAGTGATGTCAGTGCTCTTTGGTATAGCAAATCTCTGGTGTGAGATAATCTTAGTTAATGATCAGCATAAAACAGATAGAGGTCAGTTTTTTAGCGCTGCTATAAATCCCACATTTATTGTGGCGGAGTTGGAAGGAGGCAATCCCATTAACCTTTTCACTGTATTGATAGGGTGCTCATCCCACTGTGGTCAGTTGGGGTGGAGGAGCAGCGTGGTTCAGACCTGCTGCCATCCTCTTCCTCATTCTTGGGCCTGCAAGGCTCAGCCAGGGTGCAGATTGGGTGGCTGCCCCATCTCCTGCTGCAGCCTAATGCAGGGTGTCAGCATGTAATGGGAGCATGGTCTCTGCTGGGCCAGGAGGGGATGGGAAGATGCTGGTAGCTTTTACCTTCTGCAGGTCCCATATTGGAAAGGGCAGTGCAAGACACTGACTATAGGAGAGCTGCTGCCAAAACCTGTGGGAAAGCTCTGAGCTGCAGCCCCTGTGGGTTTTGATGAGGTGGCACTGGGTGTCCCCAGATGTGAATCCACTGCAGTGTGGTGCTCTAATAACCTGGAAGTACAGGGGGGAAAGAGATAAAAAAGTCAATGAAACATTATGGTTAAGAATCAAATTGCATAAAAGTCAGGAAATAAAACATTTAAAGCCCCTACAGAAACGTTAAATTGGTGAAAACTCTACTTGCACAGCATCAGGCCTCTTTTCCTTGGATATTGGGGCTGCTCTTTTTGTCTGCTTCATGGGCAGTGCTGGGGTAAACCCTGCTGCTGCTGCCCGATGGGTCTTCTCTCTGGTCTTTCTGTGGAGCACTGGCTTTTAGGTTACTTGCTGAGCCTTAGATTCATGTTATCAGTGGACTTCAGAGAGTTCCAGGGCTTGGGAAGGAGCCTTTTCCTGAAAATCCCCCAAGATTTGGTATAAAAGGGAGGATGTGTGCCACCTTGGAGATTTTCGGCATTAAAACATGTTGGCATGATCCTCGTGGTCTCAATGAACTCAGCTTGCATAGCCAAATGCAGGCAACAGGTATTAGTTTTCCTGGTGTCAGGACAGTTTTAGTGCTTCTCAATTTTTATTTTTAGAATAAATCAGCAGGCTGAGGGTGGGGCCATGTGGGAGGGACTGCCCTTCTCCAGTCCCAATGACTGCTTGGCTCCACCATCTTGGGGCCTGTGGGGAGGGTTTTAGAGAAAGATGGAAGAGACCTGTTAGGGATGGAGGGTGGTGCTGGCACCCTATAGTCATGGCTGTGAGAGTCCACAACAGGTCCTCTGAAGCACAGTCCTCTTGCAAAGCCTCCTTCCCTGCCTCTTCAGTTTTCTCTCCTCCAAGTCCCCATTAACAAGGTTTTGTCTTGTGACATTACTCAGAGACCCAGGGTTCTGCAGCACTTCAAACCACACCTTCTCCCTGATGTCCTTGATTAGTTGCCTTGGTTGTAGGGTAGCACTAATTTGATCACCGTTAGAAATCAGTGCAGAGCTGGAACCTTTTTCCCTGTCTTTCAACTGAATGGATAGAGAGGGCAGAAATAAAGGCTCCCTCGGGTTCTGGTTCATATGTCACCATGAAGTGCATTAATGAATCACTGGTCCCAGAGCACATTTGCGGCTTGTTACTAGCAGATAATCCTGCACCGTGACCCAATTGCTACTTGGCTGCCCAAGAGGAGATCTTTCTCCAAGGCCCTGAGGAGTAAAGATGGTTTGGGCTGGAAGTCGCCTTCAGCTTTGGAGCTGAAGCTGATGCATTCATTAGGGAGGGCTTTCCTGGCTAATGCTTGACTTTGGTTTTGAGCTTTGTTTTGGGCTTCTTTTATTTCTTTTCTTTTTTTTAATTTTTTCTTTAATGGAGAAAGCTTGGAAAAACAGCCCTGGGAAAATTGCTGCCATATCATCCTGCCCCACCAGAGGACATCCCCCTCCTCATCCCAGGGAGATGGCAGATAATTCAAGTCTGAACACTTTTTCTCCTCCCCATCCTCCAAAATAGTCAGCTACATTCTCTAGATTTTTTTTCAGCTAAGGCATTTCTCATCCTGTAATTAGATGGTTTTATCTGTCTCCTTATTTTTCTGGGAATGATGGTGTTATATCTGGTGCTTGTGGGGAGATCTGAGTGTGTTTCCCAGACCTTAGACTTCTTCTCTGACCTTGAACCAAGGTCACTTGAGCTCTTCTCTCCTCAAGAGCCCTGCCTTGAAAAGGGAATGTGGATACTTTATTTTACTCACTCCTTGTCCTGCCTGGCCCTGGGCTTCTCAGGGCTGACCATAAACTGATACACCTAAACTGTGGTGACTGTGGCTCAGAGCAAGCTTCTCCAGCTCCAAGACATTCCTCCAGCCAGGCTCATTAGTGAGAGAAGGGCAGGGCAGTCCTTTTCCCAAGCTCTATGGACTTTACTTGTTGGTAGAGAGTTGGTAATCTGCTAAGACTGAAGCAGCCTCAAGAAGATGAAGGTGAGCAAGTAAAGATTCACCTGCTGGCAGGTAAGTTAATATTTTCTTTTATAAGAAGCATCTTTATGAGCATTTTCTCCATGCAGAACAGCTCAGTGGAAGTGACTGTGCAGGTCAGGAAAGTCATTGGGTGTCAGCAAATACGAGCGCCCCTTATTTATTGCAAAGTTTATCTCTGCATTAAATTTTCACTGAAGAGGGTTTCATTGGGCCCACAAGAGTGGTATAAACGGGGAGCTGGAACAGTGTTTCTCACAACCCCAGAGCTAATTTCTGGCTCTGTTTTTTTTTTTTGTTCCTGTTGTTCACACGCTGGTGCTGCCAAGTGCATTGGGAGAGAAGCCTGTATTCAAGTCAGATTTTTTTTTTATTTCCTGCGTTTGAGCAGGCCAGAATTTATATTGCTCAGGTCTCCTTAAATTAGTCCAAGAGGATTTCATTTTACAGGCCTGCTTGACTGGGATCCTTTTGGCACGATGGGCTCAGCTTTGTATACAACTGAGATTCATATTTTATGTGTGTATAAAAATCTCAGCCATGAATCTAGCGGCTTAAAACTTCACCTTCATTCTTTACAGCTCAATTCAGAGCACTCTGCACATTTCCAGCCTCTTGGTCTTGCAGGCAGCTGAGCAGCAGAGAAGTGGCAGCAGATGAGGGAGACAGCTCTGAAGGGCTGCTTTGCTCTACTTGGTCCCACAACATTGTGTGTGGGAACCCTGAAAGCCTGTGGCCACAGCAGGTCTCCATCTCATTGGTGATGCTTTTTACTCCTGTTGGAAGTCTAGTTCCAAATTTGAAGTGAGACCTGAGAGATATTCCTGGGAACTAAGGTTATTGCAAAAAACTAAGACTCTGGGGACTGGGCCCTTTGCTCCATTAGGGAATGAATGGAGAACATCTGTAGTTGATGTCCTTCACTAGAAAACAGAAAGTAGAAAATCTCTTGTGGTGGACAGCAACCCTTTGAAGCTGGGTGTAAGTGGTGCAGCAACTTGGACTTATCTTTGCAAAGTCCAAGTAACAAATTCAGATCTGGGTCAACATGCCAGCTTGAACATCCTGGTTGGCAACAGAGAGGTTTTCCACTGCCCAGGGGCATGGAAGGCAGTAAAAACAAAGGTGCGGAAGATATGGATGGTGGGAATTGCTAGGTTAAGGTACTTGGATGGTTTTTGCATGGACAAACCTAAATGCTGGCTGGTCCCAGTGGGGCTGGTTGCTTTGGGCTCAAGGCCAGGTCTGTGCAGTCAGGCTGTGCCCAGCTGACACCCCCTCCCGCAATGCAGAGCCCTGAGGGAGCTGTGCCAGAGCTAACACAGTGGCTGGAATGCTGCCAGCTGCATCTGGCACTGCATGGGTGGCCTTGGTCCTTGTTCTCCTGCACTTCTTGGATCCACACAGAGGGTGTTTCTGCCTTCCCCCTGCATGAGCACAGTGGTGTGGCTGGACCAGGGCAGCAGGGGAGTCTCACCTCTGCAATTAGGGGGCACAGTACACTGAATGGAGAGCATCAGTGAGGTCAGTCTGGGGAGACAAAATTGCTTCTGTGTGCAGACACCCAGGATCCTGCAGGGTCTTACGTGATACTCAGGTCTGTTTCTATATTGGATAGTAGGGCTCAGTAGAGATGTCTTCTCATCAGCCATATTCTTTGAGTTTTCCTCTTGGCTGTGTCTTCCCTCAAGGTTCAGCAGAATTAAATTTTCAAGAAGATAGGACTTGAGAATATGGATGTCCAAATGTTGGGTTTTACTTCAGGCTTCTTGGCAATATCTGGTCTGCATTTGGTTGGCAAGAGTGTTTGTGATACTGTGTTGCCTTCCAGAGTCAGTGCAGCTTGGCTTAGTAGGTGTGAATCCCCCCCAGGCTCTTGTCAGCCTCAGAAAAATCATCCTGGTCATACAAAGGAAACTGGGATAAGACTGGAAAAGGGATGGGGGCTCTGCCTGTGCAGCAGAATTCTGGATTTGCCTTGCTGTTGCAGGATGGCCATAGCAGGAGCATCACTGCCACATGCTCCAGGAGCAAGCAGCTGAGGAGGGCAGCAGCCAGCTCGCTCCTGGAAGCCTGGCCAGTGCCCTGGGAGCACTTTCCCACCATGTGTGTGTGAATCAGGCTCCTGCTCCGGTTGTGACTCCGAAGCACATCTACTCCCTACCCAACCCCATGTTTGGCTTTCCAGTGGTTGGGTTTTATCGAGCAGTTCTTTATTGGATTTATCATGCCAGTTGTTAAAGCTTCCAGCTGCTTAAATTTACTTTCTTGTTTTCTCATTTTCTCATCTGTCTTTTCTGTGTTCTTTACAACAAAATCCACACGGCCCTCTATATCATTAACTCCACGGGCAAGTTAATCAAATTTACTGTCAGGCACAGCTATAGCTGTTGGAATGTTTCTAATTTCTTCAGAGGGGGATATTAGGCTCACGAAGAATCAGCCAGTGCCTCCCCTTCTGATGGCTTTTCCCCATAACTTGCCCTGGAGTTTCTGCAATTCCTGAGCCAACTCAGATGCTCCATTTCTCACTATGGTCGTTCCTACTTCAGCTCTCTCCATGCCACTGCCAGCTCAGTTCAAAGTTTGTGCTGGATTTATGTGATCTTCTATGGGCGCCACATCTTAGTTGGGGTGATCCAAAGGATCATCCAAACTAAAGACCAACTCTTGTGCGGGAGGGAGGGCTGTGGAGTCTACATGAAAGAACATCATGCTTTGGCAGAGGAAAGGGGCTCTCCAGGCCTTGTCCCAGGCTAGCGCTTGCTGTGCTGAGGTTGCACAGGAAGCATCATTGAATAATCTCTGCTGTGTCCTTAGGAAGTGGGCCACATTACCACCTTGGAGGCTACATGGCAGTAAAGATGTTTATGGGCAAGATGTTTACGGGCTCTCTGGAGTTGAAGAAACTTGAGTGTAACTCAAGAATCACTTAAATGGCACTCTGGAGACTTGAGTGTCATGAGTTCTTGGCTGTGGTGCAACTGCCATTAGCATCCAAAGGCATGTTATGGAGCAAGGACTGGTTTGGGTATTGTGACAGTTGCAGCAAGCAGAGTGTGTTCATTGCCAAAATCAGATCAGAGGGACCTCTTTGTGCTGCTGCAGATGGCACATCTCTGGGAATGGATGCTGGCACTGGAGAGGGAAAGCTGCATGTGCCCATGTTCGTGGGCTGCTGGCTCAAAGAAAGATGCTTGGGGGCCTTAGAAGCACATCTGAGACACCCAGCAAGGAAAATAAATCTACCTTGGGAGGAGCAAAGTGGTGGGACTGTCAGTGAGACAGGGCAGGATCCAGATATTTTAGCTGGGACTGATGGTGCTGCTGGATGTGCACACAGCCCTTGGTGTGACTCTTCTCACCCCTTTGGTTGCCGCTGGTGGCTGATCCTCAGGCCAAGCCCTTCTTCTGCATAAAGAGAAGAAAAAAACCCAGGGAGGTTTCTCTTTAGTGAGTATCTTTAGGGTTTTGAGCAGAGTCAAAGCACCTGTGCACACATGGAAATAAAATGGAGTGCTTGCAGCAAGGGCGTGAGACCTTGGTGCATCTCCTACATGTAGACATTCAAGGTGTGAGACAGGCAGAGTGTGTGCTGCAGGAGTGACGTCCAGGGCTCAGCTTCAAAATTGCCAGGGGGACAGTGAGGAGAGGAGCAGAGGAGGAGCGGGAGAGGGGCTAAGAGCCTGCAGACGAAAAGAAAGAAGGGAGGAGGGAGGGGGAGCGAAGGAGAGAGGGCAAGGGGAGGAGGGAAGGGGAGAGAAGTAAACAGGGATGAAATTGCAGGTAAAAATAAAGCCGAAGAAGCCCAGGTGGAATTCATGCAAAGTCTCCTCATCAACACTGCGACTCCCTCCTGTCACGGGAACTGTCATCCGGGCTCGGCTCGTAATGAAAGGGAAAATATTTTATTCAGATTTATTAATTTGAAAATGAAGCCCGCCTGTCGAGAGGGGGACAGTTCTTCTCAATCTGTCATCGTTGAACCACACGCTCCTGACACCGGGATTCATTTGTCTTGTCGGCTCTGACAGTCGGATTCTCCCAGAGCTGTTCCTGGTGGATCGCCCTGGGATTTTAAACCGGATGAAACACATTCCGACAAGGAACAGCCTCTTTATTAATGCAAATTACACAAGGAGGAAAGAGCGCAAGGGAGGGAGAGAGGGAGGGAGGGTGACGCCAGCAGACGCTCTGGTTCCTCTCCCTGTATCAGTCATTTGTTATTTACATTTATACGCATTTTTCAGGTTTAATAAAAGGAGACCGGGATTTTCAGTGACATTTATGGACGGATTGTTTAAAAAAAAATAAATGGTGCCGTCACTACAAATGTATGCAAAAATACATAGATATGGATATATTTACATGTGTGTGTGCAAGCCCCATCTCCTGTGGGTAGAGCTTGCTTCGGCCAGGGCAGGCACATAAGTTTTTCCGTGTTGAAAAGGGAGAGGAGGCTCCGAGCTGGGTAGGAGACTTGTAGTAGGCGGCATCAGTCCAGTGAGGCAACCAAGGTGGCCAGTGGTGTGGTTGTGGCATCTCCCAAGGTGCCCAAAGAGACCTGTCCTTGGGGACATGACTCACTGGAGATGCTTACTTGGGGTTGTGGCATCTCCCAAAGGGCTCAAAGGATCTGTCCCTGGGGCAGAATGTCTGTGGTGGCATCAAGCTTCCTGACAGTCAGTGTGACTTCTTGGGGCACAGCTGTCCCTCCAACCTCTGCTGCTGCTCTTCTATGGGGAAGATAATGTGCTTTAAGCATCAGCATTTCCCAAATCTGTGCACTGTCTCCCTGCCCATTGTACAGACAGCATGGGAGTTGCAAGGCCATGTTTTACCTTGTAAACCCTGCTTGCCCCCTTGGAGCCCAGCTCTGCTAACGGAGGCTGGCACCAGCCTCCCTGAGGTCCCCTCAGCTCATCAGTGCAGCATAAAACAAATGCCAGAGCCGGGAGTATGGAAAGCCTGAACGTATGTGTCTAATGATGTCTCCACAGTCTATAGAATGAATATTTAATAGCGCTTGTCAGCAAGATCTTATAGAGGGATTTCTTTCCTAAAATGCTCGTTAACTCTTGTGATTTCCACAGCAGCCTCTGTTTCTGGTGGCCTTTTGCCTCTTCATCACAGTCCCTCTGGGTTCAGCTCCTCGGGGGCTCTTCTGCCATCTTTCTTCAGCCATGGCTTGGCAAAGACCATCATCACCATCACTGCCCTCACAGGCCTTGACCCCCATGAGGACCTGAGACACTCACCCTCGAATTTCCCCACCCTGCTAAAGCTCTGTTGGAGAGACATTCAGGCTTGACTTGAAGGCTGCAAGTGATGGAGAGTCTACCATGTCGTTAGGCAAATTATTCTGCTGGTTAATTAGCTTCACTTTTAATGTGCTTGGAGCAATGAGAACAGTAATTCACGTTAGGAACAGGGATGTGCAGCCTAGAGAGGTGTGGAAGAGAATGGAAAGCCAGAGAAAAAGGACTCAAAATTAGAGCAGAGACGTTTTTCAGTTAATCTTTAGTCTGTGAGAAATGAGGAGCAAGAAAAGGGAGAGAAGAAAATGTTTCAAAGAGGGCAGTGTTATTTTTGAATTTGGGTTGAGTTTTGTGAATGCTATTTTTGTGACAGAAAACAGAAGAACAGAAATACCAAAATGCTGTTTGATATCATCCCTGAAATGCACTTAACCACTTTTCATTCTGAAACGGCAATTTTACAATTGAAATCTTGGTCTAAAAATTCTTAAAGAAAAGAGGGAAGGTGGTAAGATGATGCTTGAATCTTGGTGCTTGAAATATTCACAAAGGCTTTCTCAGGGTTAGTTTTGGCTTGCCTACCCCTAGCTTGAAACCAGCAGGTCTTTGTGCAAGGAGGGTCCCTTAGCAAAAAGTTATTAACTTCTGCAAGCTTCCTTATGCAGATGGATTTTAAAGTCCCTGAAAGCTTGGAGGAAAACTTGGTGTTGATCCTCTTGAGGCCCATGTATAAGTCCAGACTGAGTGGCCACAGAAAGCAAGACCTCGCTCTCCAGGGAGTGTGGGAGTTCCTTGGAGATGTCCATGCTTTCCAAGGCCAAAGTCCAAAATCCAGGGGGATGTGTTTGGTGAGACATCCCCAGGTGAGATGTCCATAGAGCTGCTGTCTTGAAGAGGTGAATAAAGCTATGGCCAGGGAGGGGTTTGTGTATGTTGGTGGATGCAGCCACCATGAACCCTAGACATGCCTGCACCTCGTTGGGAGAGACAATAGGGCCCTCAAGATAACCTTGGGAGCACCTTGAGGATCTATCTATATCCCTGGACCAAACCCCAGCCTGGTCAGAGCACCTCTAGATATTGTTTACAAGAACCTTCCCACCTGGTCTGCAGGGACTGACTGAAAAATCACTTCTGTCCTTGAATTCCTATTTCATTTCAAACCCCGTGGCTAGGGCTCAGCCCAGGTGTAATAGGCATCTGCTTGTAGTAATCTCAACACCCCTCACCAAACCTACTTATGAATTAATGTACCTTGCACCAATTTTATCTGTGACATTGCATAAAAAAAAAAAAAGCCATTAAAAGAAATAAAAGCAGGTGCAGCTTGGTGCTGCAAACACTCCCTCACTCTCATTCTCTCCCCTTCGTTCTCCCTCTCCTTCACTCCCGGTGTTTGCTAGTTTGTATGATTAATTTTATCAATTTTCCTGACCTGCTTTGCCACTGAAATAAATATGACAGCTGCAGTGCTGCCTCAATTCGTTCTCTTGCCAAGTGAGCTGCTGAGATGTGTTTTCTTGTTGATCGCAGACTTTGGTAAATATCAAGTAAATAGACTGAAGAGGATTCATTTCAGCAGCTTGGATTGTCAGGACTTCAGCTCGAGAGCACATCCTTCACTGGGGAGACAAAGGGAGAAGGAAAGCTCCTGTCCCTCCCTAAAAAAGCAATCAGAAAATTCTTGCAGAGCACCAAGTCACTGTCAGCCTGGCCCATAATTAGTGGCATCAGCAGATGTCTTGGAGAAGACTCCTAAAGTCTGGGTCACAAAAAAAGAGCTCTGCAGCCAGGTGGCTCTCCTGGTGTGGGTGGGTCAGGGTGGCAGCAGAGATTGGTGTGTGGGGTGCTGCTGTTCTGGTCCTCTTCTACTCCTCAGTAGTGTCATGGATGTGGTCCATCCCCAGCTTTTCCACCATCTTTGTGTTGCCTCCCTTTCCTATGTGAAAGGGAGGGCATCACTCCTCAGCAGAGGGTGGACCCTTGGGCCATGAGTTTAGGGAGCACTAAAATTGTGGCTGAAGCTGGCAACACAAGCAGGAAGTACTGATGACACGGTGACAACCTGGTGTTGAACAATTTGTCGCAAACTGAATAGGCTGCATCTAGTACAGCAGCAGAGTAGTCCTTCTCCTGCATGATGTTGTTTTGGTGATGATTCTCACAGTCTGTCCACCCCTTTTCTTTTAGCTTGGCCTCTAGAAATGCTCCTGTGACAGAGCTGTGTGCAGACCTCACTCCTTGAAACTGAATACCTGATTTTTCAGTTGCCCCTCTGCCAGTGAAATTCAGCCAAGAGTGAGCTGAAGACCTCCTGTCTCCTCTATTGAGGCTGCTGGAACACAACTATGGGTGTAGCATCTGCATTAGCACATCTTCAATCATGGTTGTAAATGTGGGCAAAGCAAGTCTTTGCAGCTGGTTAGAGATTGATGCTGACCCTGCACATGTGAGTGCCTGGCATGTGGCTGGTGGGCTTTTAAGACCGAAGCAGAGGACTTGGATCCTGCCTGGTCCAGGCCTTGCTCCCAGCTTCTCACGGGCAGCACAGGCTGCTGGGTGGCAGGGCTTTGGCAGCATGGGGTTTGAAGGCAAGACCCAGGCTCTCTTGAAGTCTGGAAGTCTCTGATGGGCCTAACTGGTTGGACTTAGGTGGGCTGAGTGGTGCTTTTGTCGTCCATGACTGTGTATTTAATCCAGCCAGCTTAGTTACTGCCCAGAGCATGGCCATGCAGCCCAGGAGGTGTCCCCAGGGGAGCCAAGCATGGAGTTTCCATTCAACATGCCTGTGCCAAACATCTCAAAAATTTCCCCAGGCCTCTCCAGGAGTCATTTTTGGATGCTAGCAGAGCTGCTCAACGTATGGTAGCTCAATAGTATGGTGCTTCCCAACAAACCCTTGGTTCAGGAGCATCCTGCCTACTGACAATCCAAGGGGCTGTGTTAGCCAATAGAAGCTGGGAATATGAGTGCCTGGAGGTATCAGCAGGAATTGCAGCACTCCCCTCCTTCCAACCAAGATGGTCAGAAGCCCGACTGTGTTGACTGGGCACATTTTTTACTGATGCAGATCACCTTGGTCCAGAAAGGAAAACAGGCAGCAGCCGCTTGTCATCAATTCAGATACCCCCCTCCTCTCTTCTCAAGGACTTCTGAGAGCAAAAGGCTTGTGGCTACAAAGATTTACACCCCCTTGGCAAGGGTTAACCTCATCTGGCAGCCACTATTGTCTCAGGACAACTTGTCAGTCTGTGAGAACGTGCAGTAATGGATTTGAAGTGGATTGCTCAGCCCATGGAGAGGGTGATGCTGTATTTATTGAATAGACATTAAAAAGAACATTTCTCAATTTCTCAGCACTGAACTCGAGGTCAATGGATCTTTTTGGCACTGACATGCTGAGTCAACTCCTAGCTTAAAGCTTTTAGAAGGACTAGGGTTAGATGAAAGGATTAGATTCCGTCTTTAGCGTTTCCCTGGCAAAACTGTTGGGTGCTAAATCATTTATGTTGCTTTGCGGTGCTTTGCTTGGCCTCTCCTCCGTTACCTTGGAAAAGAAAAAAAATGTAACAACTTCTTCCCCTTCTTTGGGGTTGAAATTACAGCAGTTGATTGTTCAAACGGCGCCACTCTGAGGCAGGGTGAATGTAAAGCGTGTTGGGCTCCTACCGCCCACAGGCAGTTGCTGGAAGGGCTGCAAAGCTCTTTTCCCTGAAGGAGATCTGCTGCCACTCCAGCCACTCAGTGCTGAGAGGGCCCAGGGATTGCTGCATCTCAGCAAATTCCTCTTGCACCAACAAGATGACTTTTTCATAATCAACTAGAGATTGATCACACAAGCTGTGATGGTGGTAGCTGGTTTGGCTGTCAGTCTGGAGCCAGTGTCTGTGGGAGCAGAGGCATGGGCTTCCTTCTACCTCTGCCCTTTCAGCATCCCTCTGGGCATCAGAGGGATTTTTGCTCCCTTGCTGGGCAATAAGTGGGAGCCATCCGAGGGAACTGGGGAGGAGGTTATTCTCTGCTTTCTGTTCCAGTAGGGTAAATCTGGAGCAATGCACTGACTGCGATAGACATTTTCATAGATGCCAGCCTCCTCCATGTGACATACATTGCTGCTGTTCCCTGTGGCTCCTGGCAATTTTGTTGAGGTCCATTAGTGTCACGCCGAGGGCAGAGCTGGGCAGGTGGGTTTGGACAAGCCTGTCAAGCCTGAGAAAGGCATTTTTGGGCAGGAAATTGACCACCAAAAGAGCAGCGAGCAATGAGAAACCAGTGCCGTGTTCTTGCTGTGCATCTCTTGTCAATCACACTGCTGGGGGGAGAGAGACAAGGCTTCTGCATCCATCCCAATCCCTCATGGGAGTAGCTGGAAAGACCATGGGGGTGTACAGAGCAGTATCTCTTCCATCAGAGAAGGACAGCAGCCTTCCTCCAAAGCACTGCCTTCTCCTGCAGCTTGTCCTGCTTGCAGACAGCGTGTTCTGCTTGCAATGTCCCATTCCAGCAGCTCTCCCGAGGTCTGCAGAGCCCCTCTCCCACAGACCTTTCTCAGGCTAAATCCCTGTTGCAGCCAGCACTTCCCTCCAGTTCCAGGCCTTCTGGTAGTGATGCAACAAATAAAATGCAATCCGCCTGTATCGTAAAGTCCAATAAAAATGAAACTGAACATCCACTTTGCAGACAGCAAGTACACTGTAAATTTATGAGATCATATCTCGCAGAGGACAGGGTAGTTAAGGGGGGAAGGAAGGGGCTGGCAAAAATGGGAGAGAGCGGCCGAGGGGTAGTAAATATGTTTTCAATAATGAAGAGGCCCGATTACCCTCTTTGCAATAAAAACGTGCACAAGGCAGAGCTGCCATAAAAATTACTCCCCGGCAGCCTGGTGTATTTGCACCTTGTCATCTTGTCAGCTCCATGCAAATTCGCGCAGCGCCCGCAGCCCGGCGTGGGGCTGCTGAGGATGGGACAAGGGTCCTCCCTCCCATGAAAGCCATTTCATTCACGGACCCCATCACCCGGGTCCCTCCCAGCCTGCAAAACACACCCATTTGCCCGTAACCCTAGCAACCGGCGGTTGCAGAGGGTGTCCTGGGCGGTGCTTCGTGTCTTGGGATTCTCTCCCCCGACAAGGCAATGGGAAGCATGGTGGGATTTGGGACGTGGCTCCCTCGTGTGCTCTGAGGTCCGTGACTTTCTCATGCACCTCAGGAGTCTTGTGTTCTGGCCCCATTGCCGTGTGGGATTTCTCTATTGAGGGGTGCCTTGCACATCCTCCCTGAGACTGATGGTACCACGTGCTGCCCAAACCTCTCCAGCAATTTGGCTTCATTTATTTGAAGCAAAAAATGGGCATTTTATTTTCTCTCTGCCCAAGCCAGAACAAAAGCTGAGGCCTTGCCTCTTTGAAGGTGATTTCTCAAAAGGTGTGGGTTTAAACTGATTTAAATGAGGTGATGGAAATGGCCTGGGTGCAGCTTCCAGTCACCTGAAGATCAACCTGAGCTGTCCTCAAATAAACCACTGCTGGGCCCAGAAGAAGGCAATTACTCAGGACCTTAAATGAGCTGATTTAACGAAGCTGCAGTAATTAAACCTCATACACTTTAGGCTTGGGATTTGACTCCAATTGCTATCAGGACCCTGTCTTGGAAGGTAAATCTTTTTGGTATGAGCAGATGAGTGGATTTAAACCAGGATATTTGTCCCTTCTCGCTTCCTGCCTCTCAGCTTAGGTATTGCCCTTGGGAGTGTTGGTGGGATATGCAAATCCAGAATATAACTCCTGGGTCCATTGCTTTCTGTACCAGGACATGTTATCTGAGGACCTGGTGGTCACCTGGCTGCTGAGAACAATTTACTAACTTGATCGGGCAGCATCAGAGTGAAAAATACCAGCTATTGTGGTTCGTGACCCCGATCCGATGCTCGCTGAAGCTAATGGAAGCCTTTCTCTTGCCTTCAATGGGCTTTGAATTGGGCTGCCGAGGCAGAGGGAGAAATGGTGAGTGTCAGGGCCCTATTCAGGATGGAGGAGGCTGGGTATGGCTGCTCCCCAGAGGCAGCCCGTGGGGGTGTGGGGGCCCTGACCCACTGCGGGAAATGCTGTCCGCTGACCCTCAGCGTGCCGGCCTGCATTGCCCGAGTCACGGGCTTTAAGGACTGAAGAAAGAAATTGTGGTTGTGTAGCTTGACCTCTCCCATTCAAAGCAAGATCAAAGGAAGACTGAGAAAGAGCTGAGGGAGCAGTTGTGCCCAATGGCTGAATGCAAGATGAATGGAAGAGGAGCCAGGAGAGAGCTGGGGGGTTCAGCTTGCAACAAAGCAACAAGGTTCAATTAGTGGGAGAAGCTGTACTCTGGAATTGCAGTCGTAAAGGGGGCTGACTGGAGCAGGGGCATCAGGGAGAGGGGATGTTTTGCATGTTAAGGGTACACATGTTTGTGTGGAGGTTAGAAAATGGGGAGGATTAGACTTGCAGGAGGTCTCCAGCTGGTCTAAAAGGGAAAACACCAGGGCTTTCACCACAAGGGAAGCAGACCACAGGGGTGAGTCTCTACCATACCAGGTAAAAAAGGCTTTACAGAGCTGGCAGCACCATCTAGTTAATGTGGGATAACCATCCCAGAGGAAAGAAGATGTAGAGCAGACAGTGAGCCTTGGGGGCATGTGGATGACCATCTCCATCACCCAACTGTGAGATAACAGCCAGGATAGAGCATACTTCTCATGGTAACTCCTGCAGGAAAAGCTGGCTAGGAATGTGGAAGTGACCAATTAGAGCTGCTTGGAAATGACTGAACTGATGCTACAGAGCAGGAGGGAGGAGGATGATCTTGAAGTGGGGCAGAAAAAGTTATTAATGAGAGCCAGTCACAACTTCTTGTGGGTCTGGTTCAGACTATGGTGTCACAGGAGAAAAGAAGTCTTAGGGAAAGAGCTCAGATGTAAGAAAGAAACCTGGGGGAAATGAAAGTAGGTTGGGCCTTGTAGACTGAGTACAGAAGTGCAGATAAGCCAAAGCAATTGGTGAGATGCAATTAGCAGGGGACATCAAATGTAACGAGAGATTGCTGTGGTGGGATATCAGCAGTTGCAGGAGAACCACAGAGGTGTTGGTTTGGTACTTAGGGAGAGGTAAAGCACCCAGCAGATGATGCCAATGAAATGGCATCACATTTGTTTTCCAATAAGAAGGTTGGCTTTGATCCCAGAGAAGTACCAGAAAATGGAAAAAATAAGGGAAAGAAGAAATGGGGCAAACAGCTTTTAGGCTGACTGCAGCTCCCAAAATAGCACTGAGACCTGTAGTCAAGCTTGTGAAAACAGGCTGTCCAGAGAACCTGTGGCTGCCCCATCCTGGATGGGGCTTGGAGCAACCTGGTCGGGAAGATGGTGCCCCTGCCCAGAGCAAGGGGGTTGGAGCCAAATCATCTTTGAGGTCCCTTCTATGATTCATGAAGCTAAACCTTTCCTGGCCAGGTGCTGGGGATGGTGTCTGTGTGCTGCTATTGCTTCAGCAGAAAACAGGTTGGGAAGT
This sequence comes from Turnix velox, assembly GCA_013400935.1. NCBI lineage: Eukaryota > Metazoa > Chordata > Aves > Charadriiformes > Turnicidae > Turnix > Turnix velox. The sequence goes on from VZTY01000044.1 coordinate 284,759, forward strand.
AATTTCATGAAAAAAGCTTTCTGTTGCAATATTGAGACTGGCAAACTGCTGGAAGTGTAACTTTGAGATGCTGAAATTTGGAGAGAAAATCTACCTGCCCCTTTTGAAGCCAAAGGTGAGGATACCTGTGCCAAATCCATTAATGAAAATGGACCTTTTTTTCTGGTTTATCTAGTAAATGTGTAGTTTGCCTGCCCCTGTCCCTCCTGTTTTTCCAAGTGGATGCAACAGGATCAGAATTTTGTTTGCATTGGAGGCTCGTTGTGCTTGTATTTGCTTGTGCCTCATCCATATGAATTGCAAAGGCATTTTGGAGGGAGAGAACAGGGAAAGAGATCTTCAGAAAAACAAGGTGGCAGCAGGTTACTGAAGTGCAAGAACAGCTTCATGGTGGACCATGCTGGCACCTAGGATCTGTCTCTGCTGGGACACTGATCTCCTGCACAGCCTTGGTCTGGTCCTCCCAAACTGTGTGGTCCCCTTGTCCAAGCAGACAAGGACTTTTGCCTCTTCCCTGCAGGTAAGAAAGGTGTAAAGACTGTCCCTTGTTTATGATGTACCTCAACTAGAGGGTTCTCAGCTGCTTTTGGGACTTCTCATTCTTAATGTGGAGAGAGCCCCAAACTGTGTTCAGGGAGAACCAGTTTCCACTGAGACACAATTACATCCATTGCAGGGAGAATATTTAATTTCCAAGCCTGATAGATCAAATGCAGCTGGAGGGTGGAGCCATGTCTTATCTCTCGCCTTGTCCAGAAGTTTGAACAGCAGAACAAATTACTTGGTCTTGTTTTTATGGTTTCTCCCCCCACCTCCTTCTATGTGGGAGCTATAAACCAGAGATAATCTACAATTCTCCCCGTTTAACTGTTCTGCCTGGCCACCTGAATGCCATTGCTTCATGGAGAAAATGCCCTCCATCTTCTTGGCTCTCCCTGAGCCACTTGGGGAAGTGGGGCCAGCGCCGGCTGCCTTCACAGCTGGCCGCCGACTCCTCAGACTGGAGTTTTCCCCGAGGTAATAATTTACTGGGATGCTAATTGGGCAGTCCACTGAGCGAATTAAAAGAATGTTCCTCTACTGTCTCGGGAGCTGTGGGAATCCTGTGGCCGTGCCCAAAGGGTAGAAGTGGGGGTGGGGAGGGGAGTCTCATGGAGAAGTAACCGGAGCCTGTTTGCAAGGAAATTAAACTAAAAATGTGTAGAAAAACAGCCGTCGGGCTTCACATTTCAAACACAGAGTGGTATCCAGTAGGTCGAAAAAGCTGTTTGACACTTGAGTGCTGGCAGGCTGCAGAATCTTACTTTCACTAAAATATTAGCTGTTTTCTCCCCCACCCTCCTCCATTTTACCAAAATTGGATGGAAAAAAGTCACTATTTGTGATTTATTTGATTCAGTCCAACCAAAATCTAGTGCTGGGTGAAACATTTCTCTCCCTGGTCCTTTTTCCCTGCTCTTGCAAAGCATCCATTTCCAATAGATTTAACCTGGAGCTGCCTGCTTTTCTGTGAGGAGCTGAGGGGAAGAGGAAGGGGGAAAAACAATCCCAAAACTAACAACCAAAAAACGACAAGAACTTTAAAATCAATACTTTATATTGTCTGGAAAAAAAAGACGTGTTGGTTTTCCTTTTTTTAAAAGCTCAACACTCTTGATGAAAAGATGTCAATCATGCCTGGCTCCCCAAGGAAGCTCCCTCTACGGGTGATGCTGTGGTAGCGTTGCTCCAACTCCATGCCATGGCCACCTCCATTGCCAGAATCCCATAGGCTGGCCCTGCACAGTGGGCATCAATGCTCCAGGAGCAGCTGAGGCTTCCAAGCTAGGAAACTCTTGGGTTAAATCCTCTTTTTAAAATTTATTTTTATTTTCTCACCTGGAAAAACAGGTATTTAAAAGTAATCACATGAGTCTTTATTTTTTAGTAGTGGGTAGCATTGGGAATGGTATTGGTGTGATGCAAAGGGCTGTGTAAACACAGGGCCAAGGGATGGAGATTCTCAACTCCAAATTAAATTTTTTCTCCTGTGTTTTATGGCTAAAAGCTGCAAACCAGCTCATTTCACTGAGAAAGGGGTTTCTGAACTCGTGCATGTTAAGAGGAATAGGGGTTGGGTACCTGTTGGTGAAAACTAAAATTGTTTGCATGCTTTTCCATGAACTTTGGGCTGTCCCATGGGATTGCATGCATGTGTGTGCTGAAGGGCTGGTGACACGGATGGCAAGTTCAACTTGCCTTCCCACCATGGCTGTAATGGAGAACTGGTACCTCTGTCTTCACCAGAGCTCTCCCCAGCAGAATGGAGCCTGGAGGTCAAGACACCAGTGGGTTTTCTCCCTGGAAAAATTTGTGGTGGTTCCAGAGGCTCAGTGTGGTTTGATTAAACCAGAGTGAGAGCAATGGTCTTGTGCTGCTGGCATTGCTTGGGACAGCAGGTAGAGTGGTGTGGGCTGACAGCAGCCCTGCTCTTGAATGTGTACTCTCTGACAGACACACACACATCTTGACTGTTCAGTCAAAATTTAAGAGACTTGTACAGGATACACTAAATTTCATACCTCTGGCACTCAGGGGAACTCTGTTAGGGCAGCTTTTTACTAGATAGTGATGGAAAATGTTGAATTTGAATCCCATATGAAGGTCTCAAAAGGCTCCAACTTGGCGTTGTGATGAAAAGCCAGAATTCTAGAGTCACCATAGGTATAAAGTGCTGTACAGACACTTTGATTCTGAAATACTGGCATGTCCTTAGAGCAAAGGGGGAAATGTTGTGGCTGTGAAATATGGCCTTCAAAATTACTTGCTTTTGTGGCAGATTTGGAGTTGGCAGAGGGCAGGAGGTCTGTTGGCTCCCCTCGCTCTGTGAAGCTGAGGTTCAGAAGTGGAAAAGCTGCTGTTGGTGGTAGGTTTAGTCCTTCAGAGTAAAGAAGTTATCCATTTTTAGGTTTGTTGTACTGAAAAGTCAGTGTGTTCTCCTGATCTGTCATTGTTGCTCTTCTCCAAGAGTTGTTTTCTCTGAGTCACTGTGTGATAGCGTGGACAAATCTCTGCTCAGTGGGCCAGAGCTCCTTTGTGGGGTGAAGGGTGATTGTGGACCACAGGAGGTCAACAGTTGAATGTGAAATACAGGCTTTAATCTGTGACTGCTAGCCCAAATTTCCCCCAGGTTGTTAGAGAGTAACCCTTCAAAATGCATGTCATCTGCTCCTGCTGGTGGCATGGGTGGGACAGGCTCGGCAGTGCCTGAGCTCAACGATGTCTGTGACAACTCTGCGTTTGTGAGTTATGCAGAGTCATCATGTTAATGTATAGTCGGCAAGAAAGACAGGAGAAATACTGCTGGGTGGAGACCCATATTTTTCCCCACTGAGTAAAATACTGTGTAATTTTATCTAGTTACTATAAAACAGTTTAAACTCCTTGTTTACTAAAAAAAAAAAAAAAAAAAAAAGAGGGGGGG
>VZTY01000044.1:288236-314067 GCA_013400935.1 Turnix velox
TCTTTTTATAAAAAAAAAAAAAAAAAAAAAAAAGGAGGGGGGGAAAATACCCATATTTCACTACTTCTACTGACAGGCTGTAGAGGAAAAATAGATGGTTTCTTCTGCATTTAATATTTCAAAACAAGTAGACCCAGAAGAAAAGGCAGCAATTAACCACAAGTACCTGCAATGTGTTCCTTGTGTTTCTTCTCTCTGGATGCAGCTTGGCACTAACTTATTCACAGTCATGTTAAATCTTTTAGTCGTAACTTTCCAAGCCAGGCAAGAAAGCCATGCAGCTGCCATGGTTGCCTTTCTGACCTCTGAGATGAGACCTGTATCTTGCACTTGGTCAGGAATTAAACCCATTGCATTCAGACAGAAATGGTTAGTAAATGACTAGCAGGTATTTGACCATAGGCTGGCATGAGTTTACCTGTGTGGACAAGGGAGTAAATTTTATAAGCCCCAGAAAAGGGGCAAAATGGTAAAAAGGGTGCAGATTTCCTGTGCCTCTGAACATACATGTGCTGGCACATGCAATCATACACAAATATGTGCATTGCACATGTAGTGCTCTTTTGCTGTTACTTCCATGCAAGGCTGGTGAGAGGAGAGATGTCTGAGCATCATCTTGTCCCCATCTTCTGCATCACCTTGCCATCCTCACTCAGGCTCCTGCCAGCCAAACAGCAGGGGCTGTAAGAGCAGAATTGGCTGAAGCCTCAGCAGGAATCTAGCAATGACAGGGGGCTACTGACTTGCTGCTGCCTCCTGTGTGCAGCCCACACCCAGCCCAGCAGCATCCTATGACTAACTCCTCCAGACTGGATTTCTCCAAGGGAGGACCAGCACATAATTCGGCTGACTCTGCACTCTGCAGGAGCTCTCATCCATGTCAGCTCCAGTCCTAGCAAAAACCCATCATCATTAGTCCTTGAAAGGAACAACAGCTCCAATGTTCTCCACCCCTGTTCCTGCAGTCTGGGATGTGCTGTGCATTCCCACAGACTGCAGTTCCCCTGGTAGGCTCAATTACAGTGATCAGCCTTCATGCTCTTTTTCCTATGGCACTTCTGCCTCTGATTCCAGGAGGCCACCACAGTGGGGCCAGAAGTTGCACAAGCATGGGGGGGGATGGCACCGCTCTTTCTACCAGGTCTGCAGACAGGACTCTGGAGGGTGGGCATGCAAAGTGACCTACAGGGCCCACCACCTTGTGTCTGAGGGGGTTACCTCAGCTGGAACCATTTTGGATGTACTCTGGCTCTGTCCTCTCATGAGGCAGTGATGGCAAGGAGCCGAGCGTGTGCCCTCCTTCAGTAGAGTCTTCACTCCAGCTCAGCAGTGGGTCCACACTGGTGTGAGAGGTGGGGAGGATCAGGCCAGTATGAATGTCTCTCTGCTCACACATTGGCAGCCTCTCAATGAACAAACCACTAGAAAACAAATGTAGAGCAGCCCTGGGCTGCGGTGGCCAGACCTCGTCTGTTAACTGGGCTGAAGAGTACCAGCTGCTCTTCTCCTGCCCTGAGGAAGAGAGGCCCTTCTGCTGCAGTCTGGGGACTATAAATGAGCCTAAACCAGCCCCTGCAAACTGAGATGACTTTTTATACTCCAGCTTTGGATCTAAATCCAGATTTCATGGCTTTACATGCTTCCTGAACCACTGTCTTGCATCTAAATACCTCCCTGGTGTAAAAGGGCACATATATAATGGTGACAAATGTTCTTTCTGTCTGCGGCTCTGTCTCATGCTGACTTTGAGATGCTCCAGTTTGGGCTTTCCCCACTGTATCACTGCTTCCAGGATGGTGCTTGCATTTAAATGTCTTTTTTTTACCCCTCTGGGTGCCAACTTGTTGAAGTGACCAGCTTGGTTTTGTGCAGCAAGTCAGAAATGTGTTGCTCATGGTGCTTAGTCTATGGATGCTCTCCTGTGCCTGGCTGTGTGGTAGGAGGAGCACAAAGCTCCACTCAGTGGGGGTGGGGAGCAAGGACAGCTTGGTTTGTCCCCAATTCCCACTCGTTCCTGAGGACTCTTTCTTATATCTTGCTGATGCTCTTCCAAGCTTGATCTCTCCCCAAGCCCTGTGACTCATGTCTGTTGAGCCCAGGGATGTGGTGGGGCCAAGCTGTGCCAGTCCCAGCAGTACAACACAGATCTCTGTGTAACACAGCCTCTGGGTCTGGGCAGCTTTTGGTGGTGGTGCTGGTTGTCAGCACAGCTCTGTGGTTTCTCATTTGGAAGAGCAGTGGGTAGGATATAGAAGGCTGGGGGAGGTAGTCCTGGGGTTGGGCAAGCTTGGTGAAGAGGAATGAGAACAGAGGAGGAGGAACGTGTTATTTTGGCCCTTGCAAGGTATTAACTAACCCTCTCTGGGAAAAGGGATTAACATGGAAAACCACTGGCTCTTCCATTGTTTTCTAGTGGTTCCTGTGCAGTAGCACTTAGGCACTAGCTGTGGTCAAGCAGGGCTCTGCATCTGCTGGGCAAAAAAAGATAGCCCCATTGTAAATGGGAAAGATTTGGTAGAAAGAATTTATTCTTTAAATTTGTCTGAATTTCATCAGTGTTTCACAGTTCAAAGAGGTACTGCCCACATCTGCTGCAGGTTGAAACAATTGTGTCACCAGGTAATTTTTCCATCATGTTCAAATGGGACACGTTTGGTTTATTGCTGACAGCAGCTTTGTCCCAGGTTTGCCTTTTGAAACTCCTTCTTCAGTGGTCCCCAGCCCTCACTGGGACAGCAGCAAGAAACGTTCAGAATGTCACAATGCCCCTGCCTTTCCCTGGAGGCTGAGGAAACAGTCATCCCTGGGAGAAAGGATCCAGTGATTCTAAGCCACACCAGAGAACATACTGCAGATATGTCACCAAGTTTTGAGAGTGAGGGAGAAAAATGGGTCAGCTGAAACCCTCTGCAATCCTCAGCAGCATCTCTGAGGTGCCATGGTGACCCTGAAGCTGCCGCAGTAGGTGGGCTTATCTCTTATTCCTGAGTAAATGGGTGCTCAGCTCTCACCCTGACACTGTCTCCCACCTCTTCTCTCCTAGGATTCCCCTCCTGAAGCCGCCTCAACCTGCTGTGGCACCTTCTGTCAAACGCTTCACACGTTTGTCACCAAAATGTTTTGGCAGCAGCAGCATCTCTAGGTTTTGACATAATCCCGACAGGAGACTTTCTCAATTATTACTAATGGAACATTATGCTCCTCTTTGGGAACTCCTGCATGAATAAAAAGGGTCATTAATGACATCTGCGCAGAGCCCGGAAATTATTAGTCAATGCTGATACAGTTTTATTTTATGTTTTTAATTTTTACATATATATTTTCTTAAGCTCCTGGTAATTTCCCACCTTGCCTCCCACCCCCTTTTCCAAAGTCTCCCGTGCAAGCCAGAGATGAACTGGGTTGTTGTCAGTGTTCTCACTTTTGTGTAGGTAAATGCTATTCCCCCTCCCACCCTTCCTTCCCCTTTATTCCCTCTTGGCTTCTTTAAAATCAAAGCTCTTTTTTGAGTCCCAGGAGATCCCATCGCACCTTTCCCTGTGCTTGATTTTATTGCTAGTCAAGCTCAAATACTTCTTGGACTTGAAGAAATCAATATTGCCTAGGCCCTACCAAGGCAGGGCTGGAGGGGGAGCAGTAGGACCACTTGGTCCTGCCCGATGCTGGTGGCACACAGGAGATTCTGAGGGAGGTACTAGAAGTGTCCCTAAGTGCCACAAAGCATCATACAATAGGGAAGCTCAGTCTGGATCATTTGAGGTGACTTTCTGGACAGCAGAGTACTGAGTTTTTTCTGTCCTTCTGTGAGGTATTCAATTCCCTCTGCTCAGTATTCCTAAAAATGCCCTAAAGGAGACTTCTTTCATGAGTTGTTTGTTTTGTTTTTTAATCTGATACTTTGCAAGAGATAGGGACTTAGGTGGGACAGAAAAGGGATCTCTCCATAGAACCAAGTCAAATGGATCCACGTGTGATAGCTGCTGAGGAGGTGACTTATGCAGGGTTGTCCGAGGTGGAATGGAGGCTGCATGTGTCTCATGTCAATAATGACATGTGGTGACAAGCCCTGGGTCAATGGCAGTGTGGCATGTGTGAGGTCACTCCTTTTGCTGCATTGCCATGTCAGCATGTGTAGCTTGGAGGCATGAGGGTTTTCTTTAAAGACAGAAGGAAAAGTTCTGCGTTGATGGTTAGGCTTTTGGAAGGATTTTTAATGGCCTGTAGAACAGGAGAAAGGCTAATGTCTTCATTTGCTCAAAGCTTGTTTTAATTTTCAGAGTTGGTATCAAGCCAAGATACAGAGAAGTTGAAATTGATGTTGCTCTTTACCCAGCAAGGAGGATACCTGCTTCCTGCACCCTCCAGGAGAGGCCCATCTGCAGGGCAAGTGTGTCTAATACTCTTCCATCTCAAACTCTTTCCCAGGCCATAGTCTGTGAGCAGAGAAGATATGGCTGCAATGAGGCTTGGCTTGATCAGCAAGGCACACACAAGACAAGGGTCACCACCTGGATGAGGGGTTTGTCCCAGGTCTGAGATGTGACTATTCTCCCATGGGACACTCAAGCTCTGGATTCATGGCAGAGCAGCTGTGTGTCCCCAAGGGAAGGTCAAGCAGGGATCACCGTCCATGATTCAAACCTTGGCACTGGAGGTAAAAGGTCGATGCAGTAACTCTAAAAAGAAAACTGCTAAACAAGAAATAGACTTCTTTTTAAAAAAATGTCCCTTGGAGAAAAGATATTTCAACCCCTTTTTGATTTATGACCTACTATAGGATATTGAGACATTATTTACAATCGATATATGCTCCTGCAGGGCTCCCGCTGGAGCCATAGACCCTGCCTGTTAGAGTGGAGACTGGTCAGCCTGCTCCACTGGAAGTGCCAGCCCTGTCCTGCTGGAACGGGCTATAAAGCTGGATGCAGCTGTAGATCTTTCAGAAAATGGACCTGGTTACACGTGTCTTTTGGCTGCTGACACAGGGATATAGTTTAGGGCTAAGACAGCAGTTCAGTAGCAGAAATCAGCATTCCTCACCCTTGCCAATAATGAAATCTCTTGCGCAACATAGAGAGCTCCATGGCCTTAAAGGTGTGAAGTGGAGCTGTTCCGTTGACTTATAATGGAATTGGGCCAGTTCTGAAGCAAGTGCTGGATTTTATTCTGGGATTTTATCTTTAAAGGGGGATTTGCAAACACGTTAAGGATGGGGGGGGAAAAAAAATTTATTCAGCGTAAAATTGTATCCTGGATGAATTCCAGTTTGGGTAATTACATTCTCTTTCTGTAGCGGCTGCAGGACAAAGGGCCATTCATCACACTCCAAAGTGCTGCAAAGAGCTCCCATGTTCCACCAGAGAAGTGCCTGCATTCGAATCCAAGTGAGAAAGTTTCCTCCCTGTGCTCTGGAGAGCAACGGAGTTTGGCACCGCTTTGGGATCCCTTTGCGTGAGTTACAGGGCCGAGCACCTTTTCTCCAGCAAATCTGGGTAAGTAGGGCACCTGGTGAAATAGAGCCCTTCCAGCCCCTTGTGGCTTGTCTTTCACCCCAAGGACGTGCCTGGCTTTGTAGAGTGCTGCCAGAGCTCCAGGGAATATGGCTGGAGCAGAGGAGCTGGATTCCCAGGATGCAAACCTGCCGTTTTGAAATGCTTCTGGGCAAGAGACTGGGTCACATCCAGCTGAGTTGGGATGGAGGATTTGGGTTACATTAGGAAACAGTGCTGGGGAGCCTGGAAAGATCACAGAAAGATCACAGAATGTACTGAGTTGAAACTCCTGCAGTAAGCAGGGACATTTTGCACTAGATCAGATTGCTCAGAGCCTCATCAAGCCGGGTCTTGAGTGTCTCCAGGGATGGAGTCTCTACCACCTCTTTGGGCAACCTTCTTCCTAATGTCTAATCTAAACCTACCCTGCTTTAGTTACAAGCCATTTCCCCTTTTCCTATCACTACATGCGAAATGTCAGTGAAAGTGGGTACTCTGCCATCTTCTTCCCAGGTCTCCACACAGACAGAGAAGAAACATTTGCAACCCTTCCACCAGTTTTCCAGCTTAGAGAGTGTCACATTTAAATATCAGACCACAGTTTCTGGCTGAAGCAGCGGAGTATTTCTTCCTTATCTCCTTGGTAGCACCCTTTGCAGTTGCTCTCTGCTGGGGCAGAGCAAGGCCCTGCAGTGGTGGCCTCAGTGCTCAGGTAGAGGCCAGACATGATGGTAACAGTGGCAGCAGCAGCTCTGTGGGGTGAGGGAGTATGTCTACATGCCACCCAATAGCTGACCTGCCAGGGAGCATCCTTGGCCTGTGTGCCTTGAGAGTGTCCCTTTAAAGCAATTTGTAGACTGTTATCCTGTATCATTAACCTAATTAGTGTAATTGCTGCCATTTATGTAATGAGTATAAATACTGGAGGAATCCCATAATTAGAAGATGTAATTAGGTAATTAATAGATGACATGGTAACAAAAATCCAGGGGAAACTTTGCAAGGTGGACAAGGTTTGTGTGTGTCTCTGTGTGCACGTGGCTCTTCCAACACAGCAGTCCTGCCAGGGGCTGTCACAGATGTGCTTTGCTGTTGGCATCAGGCTGGAGCCCCTCTATATTGCACTGGGACCCTCAGCTGACGTGAGAAGGCTTTCTTGGCACTCCACAGATCTTATGGAGGGGCTCTGGAGAGCCAGGTTTTGCTTAGGGTAGAGAGCAAAGCTGTGGCTGTGCTTTGCCTTATGGTTGTTCTTTGCTTTCAGATCCTAGGAAAAGCAAGGTGGGTTTAAGAGGTCTCAGATTTTCCCCAGCCGTGAGCTGGAAGGTGACCTAAAGTCATGTTTTCCCCATGGTGCCTCTTTGCTACAGTTAGCACTGAACAGTGTCAAGGCCAGCTCCTACCCATGTAACCTGCCTGAGCAGAGGGATGAGAAGGGTTGTGCTCTGCTCTTTGATAAAGCCCCATTTTAGTTCTCTTCTGGTTTGGGCTTAGAAGAGTGGTGGGAGTTGGAAATTGTGTTAGAGCTGTGCGGAGCTGATAAGGTTCCTGTTGTGCCCAAGTAATGGTTTTTTTTAAAGGTTTGTGAGTAGTGAGTGTTTTAGCTGGACCCTTCCTAGTCATTGAAATGTTGACTTTTTACTGCTGCCTCTTGCTTCCCAAAGCTTGTTTGCACTTCCAGAGTATTTACATGTCCAGGTGCATCTGAAGACAAAAAGTCACTGTTAAGGAAAGTGAGGGGAGTTTGTTGTTGAGAATCATCTGGATTTCTGGTTGGTACCTGCTGGGTATAGTCCTTACCACCAGAGAAATATGTCCTTCACATACATGCGCTTCTCCAGCATTGCTAAGCAGTGGCCAACTGAAGGGACCATTGGGATACCTTGATTTGGACAAGGTTTCCCTTTTCAGTGTTAATATTTAAGGAAGAAGCTGACTTGGAAATGTCAGTGGGACCAGTCAGGCCAATGCTTTCCCATTTGACAGAAGATAACTTTCAGTCACCAGACTCCAGCTCCCTAAATCAAAATGCCTGTCTAGTTCTACAGAAAATAAAAAGGGTTTGAATCATCCCTCCCAAAAAAGCTGCTTTCTTTGCTTCCCTGTAAGACATTATAGAGAAGCTGATCTTCTTTCTAGGTGGTTCTGGAAGGAGCCATCTCCTCCAGCCATTTCCTTAGGCATTCCACACTGACACTGTACCAGTTCCCTTCTCCCTCTGATCCTGCTACTTATTCATTGCCTCCTAGGAGAACCCACTATCTTCAAGAACACACCTTTGAGGACCCAGGAATGAGATCCTCTGCTGAGTTTACTCTTCCTCGAACATTGTGGTGATGATGGTGGCATTTTACTAGCAAGCTCTGGTTCTAGCTCTGAAGATGTGAGTGATGTAGTAACATTGTAGCAGATTGGAGATCATTGAAGTGGGGAGCATATGTCTAGGAAGACCAATGTGAGCCCTGCTGAGGGATAAAATTGACTTGAAGGTCTTTTATCTGGGCTAAGAGAAAGAATAAATCATGAGTATCTTTGCTGTGGGATGTCTCCTCTTGTAGAGATTCCCAGGCTCTCTGCATGCCTTGTTGGCTAATCTATGCTGGCTTGTGTTGAAGAAGGCTATTGTGGGTTTTACTCTTGGCGTCTCTACCTCCCTTTGGGCTACATCTTTCCCAAAAGTTGAGCTGTTTTATACTCACCATAACCAGCAGGAACTGACCCCAAGAGCTGCATCACTGGAAATGCTAGCAGATAGGAAAGATGAGAAGAGGAGCTTTGTGCAGGTGTTGGATGGTCAAAGGCTGCTGAGTCCCCAGGACCAGCAGCTAGAGGGAGATATGACCTCACGCTGAGGGCTTATCTACGCAGTGGATTCCTGTCCTAACGCCAAAGAAAACTCTCTTGCTTTCTAGTGTTTAGGATCCAGGTAATGAACAGCCATAATGCAGGCTTCATTACATAGCATAAGTAATTCTCCAGATTAAAGACTTTTAAAATGGCTCCTGCTGGAATTTCTGCCAATGTATTTCTTAGTCCCTGTCTAACTTGGGAAGTTTTATCAGTTTTTATCTTGGTCAGTATATGCAGGTCCAGTTCCACCAGGAAGGCTCTGTCTAGACATTTTAATTCCCATTTAAAAAGAGCTTTTTTTATCTTTAGCTTAAATTCACTTGCAAAGGTCCTTCACAAAATCAGGAGCTGCATCATCAGTCTAAGAGCCTCCTTGCAGGTAGCACTATATTGGTTCTGTTTGAATTCCCACTCTAGAATGGATCAAAGCCCACTCTGCCCTGAGGCCAGGGCTTTCAGCTCCTTCTGTAGCCCTGGCTCATGGACAAGGAGGTGGTTTGATGTTTGGCAGATGCCGGACTAGAGGCCGCTCTTTGCACCCAAAGGAAGCACATGGTATTTATTGAAGTGCACTCCTGGAGGTCTTCATCTTAATCCTACTCTGCCTGCTCTTTGCTTCCTGGTCTCTTGGCCCACAGGGCCCATCCTCACACCCCAATGGGATGTGAACCATGGGGCACCATTCAGTGAAATCTCCCTCAGCTGAACCTCCTGTTTCATGTCGGGAGCTGATTTTGTGATTTGCCCACTAAGTCCTAAGTTTCCAAGAGCCATGTTGTGTTTTGGCTCCCTTTCTATGCAGCAAGCTCTGGGTCCCAAATGATGCCTAGCAGATGCTTGAGATCAGGCCATTGGCTTTGCAAAGCCGAGCAGAGGTACTTCACCTCCTGCCTTGAAGTCATGGAGAGTGGTTCTTGGATGGCCATTTTTTGGCATGGCTCTTGAAGTGGGACATCTTTGAGTGATGGCCCATGATGGGTATGTGTCACCCCCTGCACTGCACTAATGCATGGGTGAGGATTGTTGCCATTTCTACATTTCCTTGCCTTTGCCCTCACCAGACACCGAGTGTTGAATTATTCTTGGAGCCATATCCAGACTAGCCTAACAGAACTCCACCATGAGTGCAGAGCAGCTGTGCTTTGTCACTTGCTCTCCTTGTATGATGAAAGCCCTTTTTGCAGTGTTTGTGTCTCCCCTTCAAGGTCTAATTCTTCCTGAGTCCTGACAAGTTTCATTTTGTTCCTGTATTTTTTAATTTCCAGATGTGTCTTCCTTTCCTGATCTCTCCCCCACCTCATCTTTATTCCTTTGTAGTTCTGATGCTAAGAATGAACATCCTTTTCCTATTAAATATGGTCCCAGGCTCAAAGTCTTGCTTAAATGGCCATCCCACCTGTGTTTCACAGTGTAATTAAAGAGTAAAATTCCCCCATGTTGAAGTTCTTAAGCTTTTCAGTTGTGTTGAGCATGATGATAGTGTAGTTCTGGCCTTGCTTTATGCATCTTGTCCAGTGGACTTTATTTATCTATTCAGGATTGATCTGAAGGTGTCTTCTAGAAATGACCAGCTGTTTGACAGAGTAAGGCCCTGGGAGTGGGTTGAGGCTTCAGGGTAAGGAGCCTGTTGGGAGCAGTTGTCTGGAGGAGGAAGAGGGAGTGATGCTTTAACTGAAACCAGTTAATTACGTTCCTTTATAAGATTTGTCCTGGTTCAAAGCAAAATGGATCTGAGGAAGTCACATGGTTTGTGTTAGGTGAGAGGATCCCAATGTTGTCTTTTTTTTTCCTCCTAAATATCTCTGTCTACAGATTTATTGGAAGTCAGGTTACCAGGAAAGTATAATCAAATAATTATCCTGTGCTACCTTATGATAACCTTTGTAAAAAGCATTTAAGTAGTTTAGGTAGAGAAATTGTATGAGCTGGTCATTTTATCTTACAGGTGAGATTTACAGTTGTTGCACTGTGATGGAATACGTATTTCTTCCTTTTTCTTAGGAAAAATGGGCTTGCAAGACAGAGTAAGATTTATGATGATCTTAATTAGTTATTTCCCAGCTTTCAAAATGTTTGGGTTTGAGAGATGAGATGATAGATAATTAACTTGTTGTCACATGGTGACTTTTCAAATGAAATGTTTGTTCTGAAAATATTATTTATCTCAGTATGCATCACATGTGGGCCATAGTAGGTACACACGTCTAGACACAGCTAAACCCACGCATCACTGCACCAAACAGCCTCACCAGCTGCAGGAAAAGGGAACTCAGGATAATGACCTTGCACTAGTTTGTAAGCTAAGGTGAAGGCCAGAGAGGTTTTAATTTATTTGGGGTGTTTGGTTTGTTGGCTGACATTAAGTGCTCACATCAGCTCTAGATGCTTGGGACCAGCCTTGCTCTCACTGTGGCAGTGAGACAGTGAGGAGAGACTTATTTATGCCACTTCTTTTCTTTGCTTTGGCCTAAAACCAGGAGGGAATGGCAGCCCAGCTATTCCAAGGTCCTGGGCTAACATTTTTTGGAAAGTCCTACAGGCCAGAAAGCTCCAAGGACACCTGCCAGTAACATGGTGCTGCAAAGATGTGTGGAGGTTTGTGACTATTTTTTGCTGAACGAGTAAACTCCAAATGAAAGGAACTGGATCCCTTATTGCTAAATCCCTCAAGGCCAGAGGGGGTTGGAGAGAATTGGGAAGGCAGAGGGCAGGTTTGCACTGACCTCCAAGGATGCTGGATGTGGTCCCTGAAGCCATGGCTGCCATGATGCCTCGTTGCTGCGGGGAGCAGAGCTGCTGCAGAAGGAGAGGTCACCTGGAAGTTGTTGGAATTTTTTTTTCTTTTCCTTTCCCTTTCTTTTGGCAGTTTTCATCAAAGCTTTATAAATAACAGCCCAAACCCCTGGGGAAAATCCTCCCAACCAGCTGCCTGTTGTAAGTACTCCAGGAAGCAGGAGGCAGGGAGGGGGAAGAGGGAAGGAAGACTAAATTTGGTGGCTTTTTATTTTTGACAAGGGCTATTTCAATCTGGTTTAAAACCATGAAAGAAAATTAAAAAAATAGAGCCATGAGAAACTTTTTCCTGCATTGTAGGCGTCTGTCAAGCCGAGCACTCGCTGCAACCGATTCAGCACAGACATGGTGTCAGTGCCAGCCCCTGCTCTGGGAGATGACAGCTCAGATACTGCCAAGGCCATCTTAGGGACAGGGAGCTCAGGGACTGAGACAAAGTGACGTTTTTTTCAAGGCCTTGCAAGATTTCTTTAGTAAAGCCAAGGGAGGCTCGAAACTTTCCAAAGCAACTGAAGGATGCATCGTGAAGCCCTTGCTCTTCTGCAGGCTGTCTTCTCTGCAGGCAGCACAGGAAAGCTCAAGTTCATGAACTCCTACACCCACTCAGAAAGCAACCTCCTCCTTTTATTTTGCTTTTTAAAAAATTCCATGACGACCCTTTTCCTCCCAACTGGCCCTTGCTAAACTTTGCTTTGCCTAAAGTCAGAGCATTTAAAATGACTTGGCAGCACCTCTTTAACATCCCCCCTAGTGCTCTTTGGAGAGCAAGGGCATTAAGCTTGCTGTGTCCTGGCTGGGTGCCAGGGTAGGTAATTACATTTGGCCCCTATAAATGAGTCCCATGACAGCAGCTGGGGAGCTGCAGCATCATTTCCTCCTGACTGTGCAGTGGTGGTGATGCCCAGTGCACTCTGCCCTGGCACTGGTTGTGTCTTAGTGCATGGGGTGGCATGGAGGGCAGGCATGGGGACCAGCGTGGGCTTGCTCATGTTAACACTCTGTTAAATTGCTCCAGGTGCTGTACCAGAGGTCTGGTTCTTGATGCTCCTGCATTAGGAAAAGGGAGAGCAAGGAAAGCAGAGCTGAGTGGGATCAGGCTCTCTACTCCAGCAAGGGTGACCTGATAAATTGCCACCAGTCAGCTGAACCTCAGTAACGGCCTCTCAGCTCACAGCTAAAATTAGCTGAAATGGCATGAAGAGAATTGCTGAAACCTCTGCAAAAGTGATTTAAGCTGAAGCACGTGACCTTGCATTTGTCACGGGCCGGAGCACGCACGGGCCTGTGAACACAGCACAGGTGATGGGTGGGAGCATGTTGAGCTTTGTAGACTTGAGCTGGAACTGCTTGGTTGGATCACATCTTCTGCCTGTGGTCCCACCATTCCCCAGCTCTGACTTGGAATAACCCCTTCTGCTGAGACCCAGTTTAAAAGGTCTTCAGCTGATATCTGGTTATAGCTGGGATGGACCTTGTCATACAGAAGTGGTTAATTTAAGATGAGATATAATGTCCTGGCCAGCCGTGCTGTATTTCCCAGTGTGGATACCAAGGTAATCCTGCCTAATCAAGTCTGAGCTGAAATGGAGGACATAGATGGTAAAAAACCAGGGTCGGAAGGTCTAGGCAGGAGGAGGCATGGTGGCACTTCCAGAATATCTTCTGATTTTCTGTTTCAAAGGGTGGCTGCTTGGTCTTTAACTTCTGAGGTGGGGCTCTAAAGCCTTTGGAGAATCCAGCAGCCCTGGCCAGGCAGTGTGGCTCCTGGGGTTGCCCAGGAGTGGAGTGGTTCCACCTTCATGTGGCTGGTCTGTGTGAGGGAAATGATTTCAAGAAACAATTGACCAAATGAAACCTCCATAATGCTGCTAAATACTCAAACACATTAGACATGCCTGCCCAGCTCAGAGATAAATTGGAGCTATTATCACTAGAGCCCAGACAAACAAACGGAGGGTTCTCTCCAAACAAGCCATTCACTCGAGAGACTGGATTTACAAGGGTCAGGGAAGCAGCATGAACTGCGGACACCTGCTTCCTTCTGAAACCTTTATAAATTGACCATATTGACTGGTGCAGAAGGAGGGTGGAGAACACAGCTCTGCCCCAGAGGGTCACTTTATTGCAGGGGCTGAGGCATTGTGACAGAACTGATATTTTTTCTCTCTGTGTTTGCAACCAAAGCTGGAAGTCAGATTCTGATCAATGTTGCTTTTCTCCCATGTGATGGCTGGGAGATAGAGTTGCTGGGGCACATCAGGGATGCCAAGGCCCCTTAGCTTTGCCCTTGGATTTTTGCTTCAGCTTCCAAGGAGAGATGGGGAGCTGAGTTGGTGATAAGGTGGTGTTGAGAGAGAGGTCAGTTCAAATCAGCACCTTGGGCATCAGGGAAATTGCCTGAAAGGGTAAACAGAAGCTTGAGCATGTATTTTGAGTTTGGTTTTCCATGGCAGCTAAAGGGATGAAGGAAGAGATGCAGAGACTGAAAGGAGTAAAGGCAAAAAAAAAAAAAAAGAAAGATACAATTATTCTGCTTCTCTGGCTGCACTGGGCAGTCAGCACTTCAGTGCAGGGAGTGTGGTGGTGAGCTTGCTGTGGGGGCCAGGAGCACCATGCTGGGGCTGAGCATGATGGAGGCAAGCAAGGACTTGGAGCCCAGCTCAGGCAGGGTGTCTGGAGAGGGGCCACGGTCAGCTCAGGGTTTCGGCACTTGGCTGGGCCCCACGAGCCAGTCTCAGTGTGAGTGGGAAAGCCAGGTCTGGGGGAGGGGCAGGGGCTCTGCAGCACTGTGACCCTCACCAACTCACCTGCATCAGGCCTGCCTCACCAGCAGAGGCTGTGATGGAGGGCATTATTCTTCTCCAAGAGATGCTCTTGAACCCAAAAACTTGATTCTGAACTAGAGTGTCACTTTTTGGAAGACTTCCAGCCTCCATGCATGACCTCTGACTGATGATGAATTTGCCATTTCCCTTGGTAACCAGACCTGGTGATTAACCACCCTCACTGTTCAAAATTGTCTTTTATTTCCCATTCAAGGTTCATTCACTCAGTGTTGTCAACTCTCACTATTTATTTTGGGTTTTGCTGCTTACTGTGCCTTTTACCTGCAAGCCTAATGAACGTGCCAATCTCAGCTATTTTCACTCTGTGGGTATCTGAGATCAAGTCAGAACGAAGATTTTCTTTGACTGCTGAGCAGACAGAGCCCGTTCAGTCTTTTGCAGGGCTGAGCACAAGCACAGCAGAAGCTGCTCTCACCACTGCCTCCAGCATCTCCCAGTGTCTGGGATTTTATTTAAAGTCCCAGCCTCTGGACTTGCACCATTGCAAGGACACCTTCTACTTCATTTTTTCAGACACCTGAAAACACAGCCCAAAAGACAACCAAAATTATTATCATTTGGGAATTTGGAGGGATTTTTTTTTCTTAATGTATTAAGAATTGTGTGAGGTTTTGATTTCTAGTGAGTGGGAGGGGTGGTGGGGGCTGGCTTAGGAACTAATTAGAAAAGCTGCAAACTCATTTGGGAGCCACTGTGGGGCTCAGGAAGTGTTTCCTTGCATGCCTGTATGGTTCCTGCAGGCAGGGTAGGCATCAACCTGAAATTCCTATAGCTCTTCCACTTGCACGGTACCAGAGTAGGTTTATTTGATGAGGGTGATCTATCTGATCTCAACAGCTCTGAGTTTCAAGTCTTCATCTTCTGTAGGTTCTTCTGCATTGCTGCTCAGACTGGTTTCCTTTGAGGGGCAGGGGTCTTCTGTGTTGTGTCAGCCTCTTTACACTGAGCTGACATGCCCATGGCTTTCTTTGTCTTCCACTGTGTTTGATGCTCTCCCCATGCCTCCTAGCTGTGTTGCCAAATGCAGTGCTCCAGTGGCCACCTCTGCACGGCAGTAGAGGTTAGGGATAGTGGTGGCAGCATGCTCAGGGAAAGCTGGTTTATACTAGGAGCAGTTCAAGCCAAATAAGATGCCTTGTCCAAAAATATTGAAATTTTGCCTTTTATTTTTCTTCATTCCTCTTTTTTATATTTCTTTCCAGGAATAAGCCTAGTTGTGAAACTGGATCCAGAACTTTGGTAGCTTTGGTGCCTGGGCCTCAGCTGGTTTTCTGTTAATTTAAAACTTCAGCAAGCATTACTAACTGCAGCCTGCTCCTCTTAAGTTTCTTCTGCCCTTGCAGTGAAGCTCTTCTTCATTCACCATTTCCAGGCTTCAAGGCATGGGTGCTGCCATTTCTACTTCTGGTGAGACTTTGGGGGCTGGGAGTTTGGGTGTGCTGTGGACATTGTGTGTATGTGTTATACCTTCCAGAAAAGAATTTGGACCTGGTGGTAAGGCCCTAAAATGTTTGTGTATTTATTAAAAATAAAGAATAAAAAGCCACAGCAAATAAGGATTGATGTCTTAGGGGCAAGAAAAAGAGGGAAGGATGTCTGTGGACAGACATATGGTTTTGGGATTGTTGTCAGAGTTGGGTTGATGACTGGACTCTGGACTTGATCTGAAAGATCCTCTCTAACCAAGGCCAGTCTATGTATTTTATACATTCACAAGTTCATGTGACATCCTACCAGGTGAAAGAAAGACCCCATACACCTATGGTTATTACATTTACTTCTCAGTTGTCATGTAAGGCCTAATTGAGGATGTTGATAAAATGATGGACATGAAAGACAGTGGTGACTTGTGTTTTACAAAATGATCCAAGGAGCAGAGGAGGTAGATTGGGCCCAGCTGGCTCAGTGTTATGCATGTTGGAGAGGCTGTTTTGTACCAGTTTTCTGACAGAGATGCTTGAAGATGCCCAATTCTGCTCCTGTCCTGGTACCCAGGCTCTAAGGGTCAGGAGAGACACTGGTGGGGGCTCAACTCCCTGAAAAATCATCTTGCTTTCTTATGTGATGGTTGGGGAGAACTCTGTGTCTAAATGTCAGTGAATTAATGAATTGGAAGACAAAGAATCAAAGTAATGTTATTTTCTGAAAAGCAAAAACAGTCTTGGCTTTTAGTTATGGCAGAAACAATTGAGAGGTTTTTCCTAGCAGAAATGAGAGCTCCAGCAAGTGAAACCCTATAAGAAAGAGTCCGTGCCTCAGGCAGGAGGAAGGCAGACAGAGACAGTGCAAGGGAAACAGAAGCAGTGTCTGGGTTTTTAGCACGTTTCCAATGAGCCGAAGAGCAGAGCTGGGGCTGCAGGGCCAGCCCTGGGAACCCCAGACCATAGGTCTGGCCATCAGCCACAGCAATGCTCGTAATGCTGACCAAGATATGTTTGTTCATTTGTTGCCTTTACAGTCACTGGCTGAAAAGCACTTAAAGAGGCAAGATAAACACAATGTGCTATTTTATTTTTAGGCTATAGCCATTCACATATTTTCTCTACAGTATGGGTACACTCCCTCTTTTTTGTGTTTATCTCTTTTGTGCTTGCCTTCTAATCCTTGGCCATCCAGCATCTAGCAAAATGAGATGCTGATCTTGTCTGGGGAGGTAAAACAGCGCAAATTATCCTCATCTGGAAGTCCTCTGGGTCTGAACCTGGGTGCTGTGCTTCTGCTGTAGCTCTGTGTCCAAACTGGTGGAGCTAATGACCTGCAACTGCAGGGAAGTTTGGGCACAGGCTGCAACTCCATCTCCCGGTAATGCACTTCTCAATGGATTAGGGGAAGCTTCCCTGGCAAACTGGGAAGGAGTCCAAGCTGGGGAGCTGGTGTGATGGGAACTGACAGGGCTGGAAATTTGATTTCTGACTCTTTGTGCATGTTATTTCTTGTGAGAGAAGAAGAGGGAGAAGGAGCCAGAAATACTTTGAATCCTGCAATCATTAAAACCAATTCCACTTTTCCTGCCCCTGCCCACCTCCTGATATGTGTGTGAAACAATCTTTACAGCTACACAGCCATCAGATGGTATCGACCTGGTGGTGGAAATTGCTATTGACTGCTGCTGATGCTGCTCTCTGCACTTCCCTGGCTTTTAAAGCGACACTCTTCAGGTGATTTCACTTTACACATGATACAGCCCAGGAAGCCATGCCTCAAATGAGATGGAAAGAGCATGTGTGGGATTTGTTTGCGCAATAAACACTGCAGCTCACTCTTAAGCCAGGGGAAGAGCATTAGAGTGAGGGGAAGAGATGCTTGCTCCAGAAGCACTTGCCTAATGAGAGGATTAGGAAATTTAATATTTTTGTTGTCTAGTCCATCATGAAGGGATTCTTGTGTCCCACCACAGATTTTTATTGCTGCAATTCCAGCTCCATATCAAGACCAGTCTTCTGCCCTTATGATGGATCCACCTAATGCTACATAGGCTGAGGACTGGATACATTGATTTCTTGTTTGAAGGGGCACCTGCAATTCCACATTAGGAGTTCTCTCTCATTTGCACAGGGTTCCATAGAAAAAATCAGGAAATAATAATATTTGCCTTTTAAAGTAAGCAGTTTGTGCAGCTTGAAGGATGAGTACAGGGCTTTAGCTCAAGACTGTAAAAAATCCAGACTTTGTTTCTTTTGAGGCAATTTAATTGATGGCATTTGGATATTCTTGTGCTTGGGGTTGGAGCAGAGTGGTGGTGAGGGGAGATAATGATAAAAAACTTGTGTAAAAGCTAGAGTGTGATCCCAACTCCATAGAATAAATCCAATGCAAAGCCAGTCTTATGTCACTGGTATTGCTTGAGTTTATCGTGTAGAGGGAAGACCTGTGACTGAACAGAGTCAGCACAGCCAGGTCTACATGGAGTGGAGTGGGGAGTGTTGCTCTGGCTTGCTCCCATATTAAAATGACTCACCTTGGTAACCTGTTTTCATATCTTCACCAGCAAAAATCAAACTTTGATCCTAGTGAAGAT
Organism: Turnix velox; assembly: GCA_013400935.1. Classification (NCBI taxonomy): domain Eukaryota; kingdom Metazoa; phylum Chordata; class Aves; order Charadriiformes; family Turnicidae; genus Turnix; species Turnix velox. The sequence goes on from VZTY01000044.1 coordinate 306,236, forward strand.
ATCTTCTCCTGTTGCTTGTGTCCACCCATTTGTAGATGAACAGTGCATTGTGCAGTGAAGGACCCTGTCCTGTCTGTGGTGAAGATCTGGCAGAGCAGGCAGCTGGAGATGGTGGAGTCTCCCAGGAGTAATGGACAGCAGCACTGTAAGTTCTACCTGCAGCTGCTGGTCCACATGCAGGTCATCTCCAAACATTATCTTGTAGAATGCTACGTTATATGAAACTAGACTGAATTTGCTTTGGTAAGCAAATAACAATTATCTGGTCAAGCAGTAAAGCCTGATGCTACCTGCAATGGCCTGCCCTGTGCTCTAGACATGTCTGAGCTTCCAATTAGCTTTGATCAGCAAGGTCAAAGGTACTGTGAAACCTGGCTTAGGGCTGGTTTAACATACCAAATACTGGCCTTCGTGCTTGGGGCAGTTCTCTGAGGAGACAGTACAGAGCTCCTTTGGGTGAGTACATGTTCCTTAGCTGCTTTTGCACCTGCTGCCCACCTCTGGGCTGGTCACAGCTCATGCATTTCAGTGGAGGAGTTGATGACGTTCCCTTCCCTGCAAAATGAAAAGGTTGTGGCTTCCCTCGTGTGTCTTCCCTTTTCCCCTCAGGACAAAGTATTCTATATCTCCAGGACACTGGTCCCATTTCTCTCCTCCCACACCATACCCATCCTGATGTCAGAAACCTGCCTGTTTGAAGGGGACAGTGAGGACCTGGGTCAAGTCTTTTCCTCCCTGTTCCTCACTGGGCTCTTTCTCTCTGTCCTAATTCTCATATTGCTCCAGAAACAGACTATCCAACTGGGGAAAGAACAATTAGCTGGAGGATGTGGCTCAGCAACCTGGAACAGAGAAGGAAATTCTGCTCTTTTATTTGAAGCCAGGATAATGTGAGCCCAGTGGAGTTTTCTCAGGCTGGGCCTTGAAATCCAGACTCCTGCATGACACTCACTTGGAACTCTAAAATTTGAAAGTTAGATCTTTGCTGTGAGTAAATTGGTACTGCTTCAAATAGGTTTTATTAATTTACATGCTTTGAGGATCTTACCCAGTATGGGACTGGGGGAAAATCAGCATACCAGAGTCATTGGCAGCTTTTTGAGCATTACATGTCTTTTTATTTTCCCCATTGCCACATCCATGGCACCTTCATCCTTTTTTCCAGCCCTCTGAAAATATCTTCTGTTCCTCTCCCAAAGACTCCCATCCTGTGGACACTTTGAATTTTGCACTTACCAAAGGGAGGGTGGGAAGGTAAAAGCTACTGCTTAAATAGACATGTGTGGGATGCTGTAGGCTCATTCCAGAGCTGTATCTAAGATGTCCACCTACTTTAGCTTAACAAGACATCTTTCCAAAGCCATAGCCCCAGTGAACTTGACTTTCAGTTCTCGGGGATGTGGCTTTCCTCCTCCCTAGGGGGTGCTGAACCAATAAGGTTCATGGGGCACCCACCACATGTGTTAGGTGGCTCTGAGCTCACTGCAAGATGCAAACATTTTTTGCTCTGCAGGCATCACTCTCAGTCAGAGCTAGTGACAACCTGTCCTTTCTAGCTTTCCTTCTGGAGGACAGTGACTAGGGTGGGCAACCTGCTCTTCCAGCACAGCTTCAAGCTCCACACATCCCACAGTAACCAGGTGCTGGTGGAGTATAGATGTGCCCTTATCAGACAAGCAGCCCTTGATAGTTTCTCTCTCTTCCAGGCTTAACCTGCCTAAATCTTTTTGGAGTGAGATACGATATGTGATTTGACAGCAATTCTAGGTGAGATTTTTTCCTCCTGGGAAAGCATGGTAAGAAATTAAGCTTTGCAGGTTTTCTGCCCAGTCAACCAGTGAAAGAAAAGTCCTTGGTGAACGTGGGTTGGGTCCAGGGGCAGGAGAGCTGCTGCTGTGATTTGTGGTTACACTTTCTGCAGCACCACCTCCTTACAGGGGAAAGGAAAGTGGTTTTGACACCTCTTTATGACCCGGGAGCCACAGGGGAACAGTGGTGTCTTGTGGTCTGGAAAGACAAGGTCATTGACAAGGGTGGTGCAAGAGTCTTTGGTTTGGCTGATAGTATGAGAATCCAAGCTCCTAAGAATTGAAGTGAACATCCTAGTTTTAGGCTGATGGCTATTTGAAATCTGGTGCTTCCCAAGGTGGTGTGCAATGCAGAAGCATTACTGGGAAAGCTGTTGAATAGAACATTAGTGAAAATGGATGTCCAGTTGTGAAGCCTATCTGTCCTACAACCTTCAGGGCCTGCCAGGGGACGTGCTTCCTGGACTGTGAAGAACCAATATGGGACACAATCATATATCAGTGATTATATTGATCACTGTCTTAGACCCATTCAGTCAAGGGCACCAGCACCTTTTGGAGAGGAAGTGTTGCTCCTGCTCTGGGAGTCTGGGGAAGATGCCGAGTGTGCAGCGGTGGCTGTGTTTGAGGGGAAGTCACTTTCTTTTAGGGCCCACGCTCCAACCAATTAGTAGAATGGAGCTGAGAAAAGTATAGGAGGGACCAGACTGATAATAAGCAAAGTGTGCAAATATGGGATGTTGGGGAAGAAGCCAAATGAAAATTAAATGTAAGGCTAAGATCCAACTTTGGCAGTCGTGTAGAAAGGGTAGGACAGTTGATAATAGGAAAGCCTGCTGGAACACTGGGTCAAAACCCCCATGAGAGAGAGGAGGAATCTGTGAATAAGCCAAGGGGGGGTGGGTGGAGGTGGATTTTATTGAGAAGCAAGTCAGCAAATTGGAGCTGTTGGCATGCTTGCCACCAGAGAGACCTGAGGCTCTTGCTGTGGCCTCTTTGCCCTCTGCTTTGTGGGGATGGCCATCTTGAGAGGTACATGGGATGGGAGGGCTCGGAGAGCAGCAAGGGGCTTCTTGGCAGATCTTCATGTGGGGGGCCACTTCCCACAAACTTTACTGCTGCACAGGGGGTTTGCTCTAACCCTTGATTTAGGGTTGGTGAGAATTGTCTTTGGGGACTGCCTTAAAATCCTCTTTTATGAAGCTGAAATTAGAAACCTGTAACTGGGCCTCTTCCTCTGCAGCCTGAGAAAGGCCTTGGAAATCTGTAGAAAACTCAAGAGAGGAAAACCAACTTCTGCCTGCTAACGAACTCCATAAAGACCACTTGAAGGTAGAAGATGTGGTGAAAAACATCCCAGGAGTCTGCATCTGAAACCCAAGGAAAGTCATTCTTGATACCTATAGTTCACACAGTAGTAGGGCTTTCTCTCACAAACACTGAGACCAAAGAGGATATTACATGATCACTTTTGGGTGGTACCTTTGCTAGTGGTTCACAGAAGTAGGGCCCTTCTTCTACTTGTCCCTCTGCTTCTCCATCCATAAAAGAAGGCTAGGGATATATCTTCTTGGTACATCATCTGCAAATGGGCATACTCCAAAAGTGAGCCCATCGTGCTGGTGGTGAAGAGAAGGTCTCATTTGGAGGCCCAACTTGTGGAGAAGCCGTGGAATACACTCATCCGTTTGTCCCTCTAATGTGGCTTTCTCATTTTGAAAGCACTGTGCAGAATGTGAGACACTAGATAAAAGTGAATTTAATGGCCATTTTGTTTCCTTTGAGGAACATCAGTATTGGCTGAAAGAGGGGGAAAAGACCTTTTATGTTGAAGTCCAGAATGGATCTGCTTTTATTGGCGGGCTCTATGGCTTCTTTTGTTGATATTTCCTCTGATAGCTCTTACCTGACTCATTTTCAGCATCCTTGTTGGATATATTTTTTTTTTTTTTTCAGTCTTCAAAAACTGCCTTTCCTTGCTGAAATTCAACTTTGGGGTCTGGAAAGAATGTCCAGAATGATTTTGCAGATGGCTTGCTGCAATGTAGAAGTCCCAGAAATAGAACATTCTGTAAGGGAAGTCACCTGCTTATTTCCAGAAGGGCAAAGAATTCATTTTAAACAATGCCATTTTCTTTTCAATTACAGACGTTTTTGTAGGGAAAAAATTGCAACAGTCTCTAAGAAAAAGCACGTGATTACAATTAAAGGATGTGTTGTGTTGTATCAGAAGGTAGCACTTAAACCAGGGAAAGACTGAATATTGACTATAACTCATTGTAATTATACCATCTATTTCAAACATGTAAATATGTTTGGTAGCACTTAGATCTTTATGTCAGCTATTGGGAAAAGCCATTTTCCTTTTTGGTAAACTTCTGCCGGTAAGAATTTTGTTACTAGCATTTGAATGAGCAGCAAACATCAACTTTGGATGCAGTGAATTTATTTGTGAACAGAAGTCGGTCCCCTCTCATGTGGTTGCAGTATTTTTACCAATGTTCAGGTTGCTTGTGGTAAATTTGTGACAAGGAAATATTAATAAGCAGTGCATTGATTAAGATGATAGAACAAACATGCCATTGCCATGGCAAAGTGGGTGTGATGCAGGGCACTGAGTGTGGGGCTGGGAATGGTGTGAGTGGGAATCCATTTCTGGCTCTCCCACTGCCTGGGAGAGCAATCTTCTTCTTCCCATCTTCCCATCTTCTTTAACTGGGAGCAATGGTATTTAGCTGCTTTTGCAGATCTGCAGGTTGAGATGTCTCCAGACGACCCAGGTACTTTGCTAAAGTCTAACACACATGCCCTGCGAAAACTTGAAGGCTGATTTAACCTGGCACCATGAGTGAAGCCGTGTCTTTGCTAAAATTGATGAGAAAACTCCCTTCGCTTCTGGGGACTGGGATCCTGCACCAGGGGAAATCATTCTGAGCCTGTTTCCCTTCCCTTTGACATTTTCTGTCTTATCAAAAAGCCAAAGGAGTAAGGAAGAAGGTTAATGACTAAATTGACAAATAAACAATCAGTTCAGAGCAGCAACACAACATTTCCAGGAAAACTTAAGAATCTCTTCTGAAAACCAGTTAGGAATGTAAAATCTCATTGAAGCTTACTGTCTTATGGGGGCTGCAGCTGTCTGGGAGTTAGGAAAAGCTTTGGTTTTCCATGGAATACATTAGAGGTATGGCCATGTTGAACAGAGGAGGGCGTTGCCCACTGGTATCTTGGATAAAGTCCCTCTGTTGGTATTATGGAAAACCTTGTACACTGTCTGACCCTGAGATGTCAGATTTTGGACAGCAGAGCAAAAGAATCCCTCTGTCTACCAAAAAGACATCTAAGGAATTGGAGGCCAGGAGGCTGCTCTTCATGCTATTGCAGCATGAACTTTGAGCTACAGCAGTGGGGAGATGCCTCCCTCACCCCTGGAGAAAGAGTGTGTTCAGCCTCCTTTTTCAGGGGCTCCACTTTGCCACTAATGGTGCATTAACAACATCCAGCTTGATTTTAATTTAATAAATAATAGGAGTTGTGCTGCAGCAGAGCCAAGATTTTAAACAAGAGGCTTCCATAAAACATTTTCTTCAGGAATCTGTGATAAACCAAACCGATAGCGTTAGGCGCACTCGGAGGGAGTGAGGACGCCAGGCTTGGAATCTGTCCATGTGCTTCACCATTGAAACAAAACCACTTTATAACAAGCAGAGAGGAGAGGAAGCAATGCAGCTTGGCATATACACTTACACTATGTGCGGTGGAAATGTTTATTCTTTATTTCAAAAAGATTTAGTGGGTGTAGAGATAATAGAGCATAGTGCTCGCCTGTGTCTTGGGGAAGGAGGGGTGATGGTGTTTGGGTTTTAAGGGAGTCCAGTGTTGGGTCCCAGGGGGAATATATTCGGTAATGCCTATTGCAGTCTGATGCATTTGGAAGGCAGGAGGAGATGGAGGAATGAAATGTGCTTTTCAGGAGAGGTCTTGGGAAGGCCTGAGGATTAGTTATCTCTGACAGGAAGGATTTTACAGACTCCAGCAGAGAGCAGAGTACTGGCCATTTCTGTGTTGGCCGTTTCTGTGATGGCTCCTCTAAGGCCTCCCGCTGGGATGCATGACTTGGAGCAGCTTGAGCTGCTCTGTCTCTCTCCCTGTGAGGCGCCATGGGGCTGCCTGGGGCTCACTGACCCTCATGCACAACTTGCCTCACCCCCATGTGTGCCTCACCCCAATGTGTGCCTCACCCCCTACTAGTACCAGTTCCCTCAAGGGTCTTCTGGGTCCCCATCTGTCTTCTCCTCCATATCTACCTATTGTGCTATAATACCGTGTTTTGCTTCTAGGAACAGGGGGAGGATCTTCAATACAGGAGTCTGCAGGGTCAGCAGGCCACCATGTCCCACGTCTGTCCTTCTCAGCTACTGACCACTACTTTTTCAGCTCTGCTGTGCTGCCTCTCCTCCAAGCCACTCAAAGCCAAATGCAGAAGACCCTGGAGTGACCTCTGGGGATGGGAGAGTCCCTGCCAGAGTTTGAGAGGGCATATGTCTAGACTTGGGGTATGAGCAAGCAAGAGACTGACTAAGTGTCTGAAAGTTTGGGCCTTTGGACAGGAGTCCCTTGGCTCCTTGTTTCTTGGATAGAGTTCCAGTTCCTGTGGAACTGCAGAGATAAAGGATATTTGTCTTTTTTTTTTTGCTTTTTGCTTTTTAAAAAAAGTTAAAAAACATATAGATAAGTCTTGGGTGAGAAACCAGAAGCCTTTGAAAAATTTTGGCAAATTGAGAAATGCAAAGAATGTGTTGAGTGAGACATTTCATAGCGACAAAAATCAAAACATCTCACTTTGCCTTCAACCGCTTTAAAACATTTTAATGGTTCAAAAGGAAATTTCAAAATGAGAAGTCATGTTTTGCTTAAAACACGGGAAAGTGTTTCATTAAAAAGGAAGAGTGGAAGCAAAACAATTGGCTTTTTTTCTTTTTTTTTTTTTTTTCTCTCTTTCCTCAACTGATGGCGAGGTCAGGGACCACGGCTGGGCCCCTCCTCCCTCAGGTCACGAGGGGCCTGGAGGTGGCAACCCTCAGACCTGAGAAAGGGACAATCTGATGAAACCATCTCCTTTGCAATGAATTCTTGTATCACCCCAATTGCTTTTCATTTATTCTTCTTGAAATACAAATCTGCAGGCAAGCCCATTCCCAGGGACTTCCCTGATTACCTACTCATGCCAATGTGCCTACAGAGGTCTTGTTGGCCACTCTTAGATACTGGGGACTATGGAAAGGGGTTGGGGAATGACTTTGCTTCCCGGGTGCCATGATACCATGATATGTTGGTGGCTTTGGGAACTCTGCAAGCTTCTCCTGCCCTGTTTGGGTAGATTTGGAATCATCAGGCACGGGATGTGGCACAGCAAGTCTTTGTCATGTGCTTGGGAAAGCCCTGCTTGTGGGATGGTGTGGGTCAAGGAAGGGGAGAAACATCAGCACGTGGAAATGCTGGTGGCTGAGGTGAAGAGGGACGTGGGACTGTAATGGGGAATGGACACTGCTTCCACCCCAGATGTGCAGCTGGTGTGAGGGGGACAGCGCGGGGAGTCAAAGAGTCAAAGCCAACTGCCCAAGGGGTTGTGGAGAGGGGGAAGGGTGTCCGTGGGGCCACGGGAGAGCCCAGAGGAGACAGGGTGCTGAGGGGAGGAGGCTGGCTGAGGAGAGGCTGGGGGGCTGCGAGGGGCCCCAAGGACCAGCAGGGGCCGTAGGGCTGAGATGAGCCGCGGGGGCTAACAGGAGGCTGGAGGGAGCCTGAGGGGCAGCGAGATGAGGCTGAGGGGGCAGCAGGGAGGCCGCAGTGAGCCAGAGGTGGGTCGAGAAGGCTGAGGGGAGCGTAAGGAGTAGTGGAGGGAAATGAGGCTGAGGGCACAACTGGGAGAAGCCTGTGGGGAAACAGAGGAGATGAAAGACGGGCCAAAGCCCGATCGGTGCTGAGGGAAGACATGGCAGGAACCTCCCCCAAGCCGAGCCCCTG
>VZTY01000044.1:315313-331135 GCA_013400935.1 Turnix velox
GTGGGGGTGAGAAATTTGGGGAGTGGGAAAAAGAAAGAGACGGGTTAATTTTCGTCCCTTCCCCTCCCATCCCTTTTCCCAACTTCATGGGCGCTTCTGGGGGTCGACCCCGCTACATTCCCCCCACTTCCCCCCGCGTCTTTGACCCCTTTCACCAGCGGTGGTCCCAAACTCGGGCTCGGCCTGGCTTTTCCCAGCTTTTTTTTGGGTGAGTGCTTGTTCCGCAGGGAGAAGGNCTGGGGGGTGGTGGAGGGGGATTTGTCTGTTCAGGTTCCTCTGTAGGAACCACAAAGTGCTGCTCCATTTATAATTTTATTTTTTAGGGGCGTTTATTATGTTCCTTTTTTTTAATAGGGCCCTGTAGTGGTGTTATTTGTAAGACCCTTTTTTTTTTTTTTTTTGCACTTGGAGGATGCACGCAGAAGCTGCCTTTTTCTTTATTTTTCATTAGTTGGAGAGCCTTTTAAAAGGGGGAGAGGAAAAACTACCTTAAAGCCAGTAACCGAATTGCCCCCCAGCCTCAAGGAGTGCAAAGCAAATCCGCGCCTTCCAAGGCGCTAGCAAAAGTTAAAGAAGGGGGGAGGATGAAAGAATAATCCCAAAATAGAAGGAAGGCCCAGTTGAAGGAATTAAATTTTTTTTTTAAAGTTACCCTGAATGGCTCGAGGTACACTTGATATTTCTTCTGGGCTGCAGAGCTGCTAGATGGGGTGTTCTTCACCCAGCATTCCTGCCCCAAGCTGGAGCAGATTGCTGGAATACGTTTTTCCTGGCAAAAGGCACCACATGCCTCTGAAACTCTCATAATAATAACTTCCAGAAGGTTAAAAGTATCCCCCCAAATCTCTGCTTATGCCCTCCCCAGCTAGTATCAAGCTCCCACTTACCCAAAAGTCTTGTTGGTGGGCTGAATTTGATAATTTTTTTACATTCTTTCAGGGTAATGGTAGCTGTTAGGAGGAAATCATGTACCTTCTTCCTGGCCAGTGAGGGGATCTTCCTTGGGAAAGTTGCGGGAATTGTGTCTTCCTGACGGAGTAATTTAGTATAGTTAATCAAATCAATAAAGCTAAAGCAGAACAGAAAGCCTGGAGAAGGCTTTATGGGTTTGCCTTGCTGGGCTATTTCAGCTACTTCCTCAGTACTTTTGGCAGTTCAGCATTAAAAATAATTTTTTTAATGTGCAGGATTTACCAGTGATTTTTGGCTTTGCACTTCTGCCATCTACCTTACTATTGCACTGTTGTTTACCTGCCTCTCTTCTTTTTCTTTTTTTTTTTTTTAAATGAACTTTTGGGACAATGTGAAGTGCTGGTATTCTTTGTAAGAGGGCCCCTACAGCATATGTATGTGATTTGTGTATCCCCAAATGTCTGCACCCATCTGGGCGTGCTGATAAGGGGAGGCTGTGGTTCTGCGAGGGTATATACCTTGGAGAGACTTCATCAGATATATAAATCTTTTTAACATGTTGTGGGTGGTGGGGTAAGTAGTGTGAATGTTTGCCAGATGTTCACATCATCTTTCGCGTGTCATTTCGGTTGGTAAACACAAAATCCCCTAACCAGAGCACGATAGCAACATCCCCTTTACACAGCGAAACCCTTGGCTCAATGATCGCATGGCTTAAGAAGGAAAAAATAAAATCATGCTGCTTCCTTGCCTCAATGGGCACATGGTAGATTTTAAAAACAGGCAATTAAACACACTCCCCCCCAGTCCCTGACTCTCCTCAAAACCCACAGGAGAATGGTCAGCTCTGAAATAACAGCTGCCAAAAACTAAAACGTTGAATAGAATGCTTTCCCCTTCCCAGAAGCAGCCGGCTGTGTTTTTAAATGTGTTTACTGTCCCGGTTGTAAAGAATTAGATTTTAACACCTGCAACTGAGCTGTGTGTAAGTAGCACAGAACCAGAGGAATGGGTTTCTTTCTCCGTACATGTCTTTCTCTGAGTTGGGCGCTGAAATTACCCAAATTGACAGCTTGAATCAGAGGATGTTTCCAGCACTGGGGGTTTATTTCCCTTCTGCTTTGCTGGACCCGCCTAATAAAGCACATGGCTGGGTTTAATATTAGAAATGGGGGACGGAGTGCTCTTCTGGTGCTCTCTCTCTCTTTGTATTGAATAAAATAATTGAACTGAGCTTGGCTCCCAAAAGCCACTGGCTTTGGCTCAGTGCATTGCCTGGCTCGCACCAGCGATGTGAGCCACTCAGTGGCAAAGGCAATTTTCAAGCCATTCCTAAATTGGTGTAATTCACCTCCTTTGCCTTAGGTAGTTGGCTGTTTGTAATACCTCAAAGGGATGGCAACAGGGCTGAGGGGCTTAAATGTGTCTGTCCCTATCCGCCGCACCTTTGACATATGCATGTCAGCCGAGGTGAATTTGGGAAGTTGATCCTTGTTGGGGACATCCTCACTTCACCATTCTCTCTCTTCTCTCTCCAGGAAACATGCTTTAAACTGCCACAGGATGAAGCCAGCCCTTTTCAATGTCTTGTGTGAAATCAAAGAAAAAACAGGTAGGAAATCAATGCTGTTGGTTCTGTGTTATTTTTCTTTTTACTCTTTGAGGGCTTTATTCCACTAAGTTTCTGTGTTCCCCCACCCCCTGGCCCTGTAGCAGTGTTTAAGTGGAGAGAAATAACTAGCTGGTATTTAATGCTTCTGGCACTGGACTTGCATGATGCAGTTTGTGTCTGGAAGGGAAAATAGCATGGTTTAATTTCCATTGTACAGACTTTTTATTTATTGCTTCTTCTGGGGAGAAGAAAAAGACAAAACAACCAGCCTTGCAATTGCTCCCTTGCTCTAGTTTCTTCTTTAAGACATGGCACTGTTTGTTTAAAAAAAACCAAACTAGTAGAGGGAACAACTCAACAAAATGAAATAGTGCAGTTTTACTAATATTACTGTTCAGGTAATTGTAAAGGTTTTTTTACTTTTAAAGAAAGGGTTAAAATGCTCATGTCCACCAGTCATCCAGGTTAGCTCATGTAAGAGCCAGTTGTCAGTTGCCTTTAGTGAAGGCAATATATTACATTGTTAGTTACTTTAGGGTACTGTTGTTTTATGGCATGGGGTGTTCTCAGGCTTCTAAAGAAGCTAATGGCATGAGAGCGTTGGTTCTGCCGTTTCCCACTTTCCAGACCTCCTGCCATGTACTAACACACTTATAACACATCCCAGGGGGGCATTTAAATTTTAAAAGCAACAATTAAAAAATAGCAGTCATCAATCAAGGGTGATCTTAAACAACAGATGCTCAGGGAAGGACATTTAGCAACATGCACCACTTATTTATTTATTTGTTGGAATCTCAGGTTTTTATTTTTGGTTTGTTTTTCTTTAATTGTTTTTTTTTAAATTAAAAAAAAATGTGGGGAATGATTAAAATTGGTCAGGGGGAGGGGGTTAATCTCTGCTGTCGCGTTTCTGAGCAGAGCTGATCAGAGGGCTTTGCCGTGCCGATGTAGCTGCCTTTCTTTAGCGCGATGCAAAGTACTTCACTTCTTTTCCCTCCCCTCTCCGGCCCCCCCCCCCAAACTCCCCTTTTACAACGAGTTCTGTAACAGTCAATAATTCATATCTAAACCATATAAGCAAGGGCATGACATGAATGAAAGTGANTAGTGTGAGCAGCTGATTGAAAATACAATTGCTTGACTCTTGCAATATCTATAAAATGAGTAAGGAGGCCCTTTGTTAGACGTTGTTTGTGTTGCGTGTAGCCCAGACAAAGCACCTACCGATGGCATTCGGCTCTCTGAGGTCCTCACGGCTGCGTGGCCGGGTCTGACCTTCCCGAGGAGCCCTTCCTTATGGAGTTTCCATAATATCAAACAGCGGGTTCGGTATGGGAAACTCGCTAGAGTTCATATGATGTAGCAGGAGGGATAGAGATAAATTTTAAGAGTTATTTTGTAGTCTTCTCTGGGTGCCACTGAGAAAAAGGAGCCACCAAGTTCTTTTCTCTCTTTCCTTCTCCTTTAATATGAGCTGAAGAGAATGTTTGTCAGTTTTTTCTCTGTGTGTATTTGATGCTGTGTATCTTATCTATGCAGAGGTACTTTTTGGTGAATGATTAATCCCAGCTCAGCTTTGCTACCAGTGCAGTCACAAAGTTAGGGGACGGGGATTCTGTGAGGACCAAACCTGGTGGGAAATCCAGATGACCGTGGGGTCCTGGTGAGCTGGTGAGGGATGGGGAACTGTTCTTACCTCAGTAACCTGGCTGTGATAATTCCTCTCTGCGAAGCCAAATCAAGTGAGACAGTATAGAGTGAAACTTGCTACAGGAAATAAAGAATATTCAGGTGTGTACTGGGGCTGTCTTGACATTTTTTAGATTTTATTTGTTGCTGTTGTGCCTGGGTTACTTGGCTACAGGGCCGCTGCACAGAGCGTTCTGAAGAGCGAAATGGCTTTTGGAGGGTTGTTTATCTACCCTCGGCTGGGTTTTACGGTGAATTATTTTACTTTGCAAATTCAAAGACCTCCTCCTCTCTCCCCCATCTGCGTCCTCCAAAGTCACACTTTGTCAGGAAGCAAATGGCCAGATGGTTTTGTTGTTATTTTTTGGGTTTTTTTTAATCATTGCTTTGTGGGCCCAGAGCTGGGAGGAAGTTTGTGTTTTCGGGGACCGAGGGTACTGCCCGCTTCTTTTTGCCTGCTCCTTCCTTGTGTGAAAGTTCGGCCAACTCCTCTCTTTGCACTTCCCATTTTTGCTTCCCAGATTTTTGCACGGTGCCGCCTTTGAAATCCTGGTGATTGTTTGTGGTCACTGGTGGGTGTTTGAAAGTGCGTGTGTACATCTTCCCCCCTGGCGTTATGATGTGCAGAAATGTGCATTCAGTTACCCCGCTGCCTGATTTAAGTGACTCCAGAGCCTTACGGAGACTTTGCCACTATCTCTCACAACGTTATGGCTAATATTTCATAGACTTAACGTTATCTTGAGCAAACCCAAAGTGTCCATAAAGTTCTTGAAAAAAAGAGGTTGTCTTTTTGGCCAAGGCATTCCCTTTTGCGTTTGGTCTTTTCAGTTATTTTAAAAGCATTTATAAACACTTCTAAGAAAGATGATAGGGATGGTTTGAGGGTTGGTTTTTTGCATTCAACCTGGAAATTGTCGCTTGTGGGGTAATTTCTGTGTAGAAGTAACCAAGGAAAGGTTTAAGCTGAAGGGGAGCATGAAGGGAAGGAAAAAATTGCTGTTTCAATATACATAGAAGTTGTTGATGTGCATTTGGTGTGTGTTCACTTGCTGTTGGTCGCTTTGTTGCGAGGGAAGGGGCAGGACTGCCTTCAAATGGCTGGCTGACTTTTTGGAATAATAATTATGGAAATGGGAGACATTGTTGTCCAAAATACAATTGATTCCTCCATCAATAGGGATTGAAATCGGAAATTGCATTGCTGATTTATAAAAAGTTTGAAGGTGGGGGTAGGGGTTCTGTCTTTATGGTGGTTTTTTTCTCTTTTTTCTCCCCTTTTTATTTTTTTTTTCCCTCTCTCCTGGTATTTTTTTTTTTAAGCTATTCTCTGCATGAGCAGAATAGCTAAGCAGAGGAATCAGGCAAGGCGTACGCAGACGTGGGGTCCTTGGATGGCAAACTGGAAAATATCTGCTGTCAAAATGCAGCAGCATCTATTTCAGCTTTGAGCTTTTCCCAACTCCCATCTCGTTCGGCAGGGACCGGTGGGGAGAGGCTGAGCACAGGATATATGACCATTTAATCTGATTCCTCCTCCTTAAGAGCTTTTCCCATCCTTTCACTTTCTTTGCTCTTTTGGGGGAGGTGAGGACATTGTGAAAATTCTACTTCTTAAAAAGACATGGACTTTGTATTTGAAATCCTTTTTTTTATTTTTTTTAAAATTTTCTTACCTCATCTTTCTGTATTGAAGGAATTCAAGTTTAAAAGAAAAATGTATCTACCACCAACGGAGGGAGTTTACAAAGTGGAATATTTATAGACAGCACTGATTAGCTGTGCAATTGTTGTTGAATAATGGATTTGTTTTTTTTTTAATTTTAGAACATAATAGCTATATAAGGTGCCTCTTAGCTACCTTTTCTTGTGCATTATCTTCATCAAACTTAAATCAGATCTTTGGAGGAGGTAGCATTTCTTTCCCCCCCTTCTTTTCTTCTTTAACACCCCTTTGTTCTCTCCAGCTCTGTGTTCAATTAACACCCCCATCACAGAACTGTAGTCTTTTTTTTTTTTTTTAATAATGTCTGTTACTGTATTTCACTTCTGACACTTCTCTTATTATTCTTGCCTGCTATTTCTCTTTAATATAGCAATTACAATACAGAGTTTTTCTTTCTTTCTTCTTTCCTTCCTTCTTCTCTTCCCCCCCCCCCCTTACCCAGCTTAAGGCCCTGGTGAGCAGAGGGAGGAGCAGCGCAGCAGTGGTGCATGGGCTGTGGATGTTTTTGGGGTGCAGAGCTGTTAAGTGGGGTACACTAAAAAGCCCAGGGTTCCCCCAATTAAGTTGTGTGTGGGGGGTTGTTTTTGTTTTATTTTTTTTTCCAGTGAGGCAGCAGCTCTTTGCTGTGAAGTCTCCCTCCTCTTTATCCCGCACTTCCACCAAGATTTCCCGAGGTGCAGGGGAGAGTTAAACACCCCAATTTGAATTTCAATGCAATTTTTTTGCACCGAAGACTTCATTCTGCTTCTACAAAAGCTGATAATGAAAGTGTTTGGGCTCAGCCCTGGAGGATCAAGATCCCCTCTCTGCTCTTTGCAGGTTGAACCCTCACCGGGCTTTTCTCCCTCCTGCCTTTCAAAGGGGAGGAAGCCTTTGCCTTGGTATTTATTATTATTATACTAGTGTGGTGGGTGTTTTTTCTTCTAGTTGAAAGTCTTTGAAGGCAAAAGTGGCGCTTCTCTCTCTCAGCAAGGCAGGGTCTGTAGGGACAGGCTCTGCCAGCTCCCTAATGTGACTGCCCTGGGGGGAAGTGAAACATTTTGGGAGAGCAGGGCCTCTAGCCGGCTGGACTCTGCCCAAGGAAACCTCTTTGCTGCTCACAATTAAATTGCTTCCAGAAACCTGATGCCTTCGAGGGAAAGGAGGGAAGGGGACTTACAAGGGGCTGGAAGGAAGATAGGGATGTTTTAGTGGGGCGAATTGTGTCTGGACGATCTTGTATTGGTGGAGGGGTATATAATTGTGGGACAAACAGCTTCCTCTGGGGACTTGTTGGGAGACATGGAGACCAGTTTACCCTGATGGGAAGGGGGATGTGTCCTTGTGTCTGGGAGGTGCAGCAGCTTTCTCCAGAATTGTAGGCTCTTCAAGGTTTGAGCTGTGACACTGCAAGTCCTTTCTCTGGGGTTTTGTGTTCAAGTGCAGTGCTGTCCGTTAGGGGTCTGCTGGGGATGGATAACTTTGGAGGAGCATGCTTGCAGGCAGGTTTCTTTTTCCTTTTCAGCTTTTTATTTTACTCCCTTTCCCTGGAAGCATGTGGTTTGGGCTCTTTGAGCAGAGCAGGCTTAATTAGTTTAATCAGAATTGGTCTTCTGCAAACCTCCAGGGGAGGAGGTGGGAACCACAGGACTGCCACTGGGATCTTCCTTCTGCCTCCTCCTCCTCCTCCTCCTTCTCGGTCCTCAGAGAAACCAGGCACCACATTGCTGCTTCAGAGGGACTCTCCACAATTTGGAAAGCACAGGAGGAAGCCTCTTTAGCTTTGTTTCAAGACTTGTCTTTTGTGGGTGCGTGACATTGAGTGAACTTTGCTGTGACTGCAGTGGACCCTGCCTGGTCTCTTCACTCCTAGCAAATGGATGTGCTTGTCTTCCTGCCCCAAATCCTGTGTTTCTCCCAGCCTTTGCTTGTGCCAGCCTTCCTCAGTAGCAGGTTTTGGATAGTGGAAAAATAGCTATATTAACCTGGTGCATGTATAAATAACTGCTAAGTAGAGCATCCTCTTATGTGAAGGTTAGGTGACTTCTTCACTGCTACCCGTCTCCCTTGGTTCCATCTCCCCTCACCTCCAAACGATTTTGGCAGCAGTGAAAAGTGTTGTGGCTGAGTCCAGGGAAAGATGTTGTTACTGGGCCTCGTAGCTCCAAACGAGAGACTCGGAAGATCTTTCAGGCCTAAATTTCTCCAGGGAAAAATGGTTCAAGTTCCCTTATTTGAGACCTGCGAAGGGATTTCCCCCTTGGAGCGCTGACTGTCTGGGGGCAGAGCTTTTCTAAGTGATCTCAAATGTTAGATTTATTCCTGTTAGCAGCCTCATGTGCTGTGTGCCAGCCCGAGGTTTGAGGGCAGTGGCTGTAAACAAAACGCAGAGAAACTCTGAGACAATTTCATCATGGCTTCCCCTTCTGCCCCCGTCACAAGGAAATTACTGCATGCAGCAATTCTTTAGGGGAATAGGGTGGTGGTTTAAAAGTAAGTGGTTTCCTTTGCAGTGTGATGCACAGGATTATGCTGCTGGTGCTGCTTCTGCTGAATGGGAGCTGGGGATTTTGGTAGGGAGGACAGGAATACGAGAACCCTCCTCTGGTTTAGCACCTCATTGCCTAGTTTATCCTTAATCCAGGAGCTACTGCCTTCTCTGCTAATGAGCCTCTGCAGAGGGTTTTGTGATCTCTTGGAAATCTGTTCTGAAGCATTTTACTACTGTCCTGGTTTTTTTTTTCTTTCTGTAATTGGAGGTGGGGTACTTTGGAAGGCAGGAGGGGCTTGTCCTATTTTTCTTTGTACACTAGATGGGTGATTTGCAGTTGGTGCATAATACCAGTTACCCAGTAGGAGCAGGGGTTGAGTTTGCATCTGAAGATGTGACTTTTTCCCCTGTCTTTTTGTGAAAATTCCTACCGTGTGTTCTTCTGGCAGTTTTCTTATACAGTGAGTTACACCTTTCTGGTAACCTGCACTTAGCTTTGTTTTAAGAGTTGCTGTGGGAAAGGTGTGCTCTGCAGTCCTGACTCCATGAACCCCAGAGCAGGATGTCCTTGCTGGCCTCCACACTTTTTGGCTGAATCTTCAGGTTTTTGGCGGCCAGGCAGGGAGAATCGGTGCTCCCTTGCACTGTGAGGTTGCGTGCTGTACAGCACCTAGCATAGGGGACTTGATGCTGGGTTGGGGTTTGGAAGGAAGTAATGTGATTTACAGCAATGGATCTGGTTAATAATCTCCAGCAGCTTCTGTATACTCAGGGGCTGCTTGTATTCCCTGCCAGGTGTTTGCAGACCGGATCAATATGGCCCTATTTGCATGGGGCTGTCCATAATCTAATAAACCAACCTCAATCTGCGTCCTTTGCTTTCCCCGCTCATCATCCTCCCAGAGACGAGTGCTGGTTCTGTCAGACTCTGTTTGTGAACAGTGCCTGGCCCTTGGACTGCCAGCCTGGGCTCACACGTGGCATCCCAGTGCTGCCAGCAGGTACCAGGTGCTGAGGCTATATCTGGCTAGTGTGAGCACCCTGGAATTTGGGATTCACTGGATGTTTGTAAGTGCTACATGATTCTTTACAGACAGTTGCCTACCCGGAATGCTTCAGAGGCATCGACAGTCAGAGATTTTCCATAAAATTCCTACTTTTGCCATGTTGCCTTTGGAGGAGCATCTGCTGGGAACCCCATCTGAAACCAAAAATAATGGTTTTACAGGCTGGGAGGTCGGCAGCTTCTGCTGGAAACTGTCTCAGAGGCATTGTGTCCCCCAGAGACTTAAATAATACAAGGTGGTGGGTGGTAAGGGGATAAATTAGAGAGCTGTGGCCTGAGGAGGCAGTGCGCTGAATACATTAAAGTGTGGCTCTGTCAGGCCGGCAGTGAGGCCAGGGAGGGACTTGAGTGATGCTTTCTCTTGATGCTGGGGGATTGGTTGAGCTGGAATTAATTGGTTTGTAATTTTTTTTTTTTTTTTTAAAAGAGAATCCCAACAAAACACTGCACAATTAAATCTCTTGGCCTTGTTTGTGAGCCATGTCCCTGTGTGCATGGATATTTATTTTTAAGCTGAAAGAGAGTGCCACTTTTGCTGGCTCCTTTTCCTGGTGATGGAGGCGAGGCAGCAGGAGAAGCAGTGGCCCAATGGAGAGGGTGGCTGACAGCAGAAACCACCTCTCTAGTTCTGCCCTGTCCACTGAGGAGCTGTGTGCTGGTGCTGCTTCCTGGTGTTTTGAGGAGGTTGCCAGCTTGGTTAACAGAAATCCCCTCTGCCACCTTGAGCGAGCAGCACGTTTTCACTGTCCTCTCCCTTCCCAGCCTTTTATTTATAGGAGAAGCCTTGCCCAAAATAGCTTTATTGCTTGTCCTAAGCTGATGGGCTGTTCCCCTGCTCTCCCTCTTTTTTTTTTTAAAATTAATATACTGACAAATTGAAAAC
Organism: Turnix velox; assembly: GCA_013400935.1. Taxonomy (NCBI): domain Eukaryota; kingdom Metazoa; phylum Chordata; class Aves; order Charadriiformes; family Turnicidae; genus Turnix; species Turnix velox. The sequence goes on from VZTY01000044.1 coordinate 325,675, forward strand.
CCTCAGAACAGCCAGTGTTGTGAAGACCCCCACTAATCTAAGATAACTTTGCCCTTTCGCTTCTGTCTTGGTGGAAAAATGAGTGGAGCTGCCTTTGTGAGTGGGATCAGCCTGCCCAATTGCTGATGCCTTGTTTTTTGTTTCCCAAATGGAAGCTCAAAAACTCAGTTCATCTTTTCCACCTCCGGTTTGTGGTTTTAAAGGCAGAATTTTGTAATGCTGCCTTTGGCCTGGCCTCACTGGCCTGCATGTCCTCGTTATCAGAAGAGGAAAATCAAGTTTCTCTCCTGGTTGGATAATGTTTTCAAATTCCAGAGTGATGTCGATTAGCAGAATTAGTAGTGGCAGGTTAACCGGCGAAAACACCCTTCCAGTTGCAAAGTGTTTGTTGCTGCCTGCTGCTCCTTTCCCAACTCTGGTGGGTCCCGATCCCCAACCTGTCTCCACTGCATGGGGATTTTTCTGTGTTAATTCAGTGTGACTGTTTCCTTTGACATCTGATATTTACAAGGCTGGAGCCAAAATGAAAGTGAATCTGCCCATAACTCTCTGAAATGTGCCTTTCCAATTTCAGCATTAATGTTTCAAAACCCAAGCTGCTGGTGGGTGTAGGTTTGCTTGTTTACATGCATCTTATTTTTTTTTGTTTTTTTTTTCCCCGTGTGGTGATTCTCTGGTGATACATTACCTGGAGCCTTTGGATGGATCTAGTTTTAAACCTTTTTTATGGTCTTTAGTTATAAGCTGGGAATTTGAGTTTTAACTCTTAAATTTCTAATTTTAAAAGGTTGCAAGTGTTTTAACTTAATCTTTTTTGTTTGAGAGGAGGATGTTGATATGCAAAGTTAGTATTGCAAATAATGATTATTGCAGATGTCTAAACAAAGGTACAGTTCACAGGGTGGAAAAAAGTAGTTGGAATGAGTCTTGGCCTCCCTTGATAACACAGGATGCAGCGTCCCTGCTATGTTTTATTGTGAAGCTTGTGCATTCGAGAGGGATGTTTGGTTTTCTGTTCAGGAAAGTTGCAGGCAGTGGGACAGGCTCCACCACCCTGGTAGAGGTGGTGTCTGGCAAGGTTTATGACCCTTGCTTTGCAAGGAGTCACCTATTTAATTCTGATCTGAATCTTCTGTCTGCAGCATTGTGAATGTGCCTGCAGAGAGTGAGGAGCTGCTACAGCCCTGCTCCCAGAGCAGTTGCTTGTCTGGGGTGGGTGTAGGGGAAGAAGAGCAGGTGGTAGGAATGTTGTTTTCAGTGAATGTATTATTTTCCTGGAAAATCCTGGCTGTTAGATCTGGTCAGCAGATGTGGAGTGTTGATCGGTATCTGTGGTGGGAAGGGGAGCTGCAGTATACTTGGCTAATGGAGAAAAACCCGAGGAGCAATTCCCTAATTTATGCTTTCGGTGATGTGAAATGAAGCCATCTGAAGCGCTTTGCTCAGCAAGCTCTTAGCAGACCACTTCTTCCTCCTCACTTCATGCAGATTTTTCTAAAGAGGCTATTTCTCAGCTCCCATCACTGGGTGGGCAGAGGTGGTGATGGGGGCACAGACCCCTTAATGCATCCAGAGGCACAAAGCATTGAGCATGGGGGCAGGGAGCGAGCAGCACCCGCTGTAGCTCACTCCAAAGCCCTGGTGCAATTCTGTCCCCAAGCGGCTGAAAAGGTCATTTAGCGCAAGCTTAATTTATTATTTCCCCCTCCCTTCCCCTCTCTCAAATAGTCAAATTAGCATCCTTTCTCTGATACAAGAGCTTCTGGAGGGGGCATCCTAAGAAGGATTAGTGGTAGGATCGCATGGGCCCGGGCTGTTCCTCTCCCGAAGGTCCTCAGCTGCTATTTGCACATCCCGGGGTCTGACTGCAGCTGGCATTTCCCTTGTTGGGTGGAATTTACTTTCTGCCTGGCGAGGGCGATGGGTAACATTTGCGCACCTGGGCTGCTTAAGCTGCAGAGGGGCTGGGGGATGCGATGGAGAAGGTCAGGGGTCTCCATTTTCCTGATGGGCAGAAGGGAGCAGAGAAAGCAGCTGATGGCTGCGTCGTCTACCTAGGCAGTAGCCAGGAGAGGAAAAATGGTGTGTGACATGATGGTACCTGCGCTTCTACCTGGAACCTGCTCTTGTGCTGGGTGGATGCAGGGTTGTCTGTCTGTGGAAAGCTCAGATCCCACTCTATCTTGTGGTGGATGGATTGGGTGGGCAGTGGGTGCTTGGCTGGGTTTTATTGTAAAGGGTACTGTTATTTTAGTTTGGATGTGTGCCTGGGAGGTGGGCAGCCTAAGGTGAAATTTTTTCATTAGAAATGGCTGTTCTGCATCCAGGTACGGAGAGCCGTCTGCTCTTGGGAATGGGACAGCACATGCAGCAGTATGACAGCATGGATGCAGGCTTAGGGAGATTATGTTCCAAGGGCAAATGGGGATTGTCTTCATTGAAAACCCCACAAGCAATAAGGGAAGGAGTTAAGGCACAGCAAAGGATAGTGATTGGGGAAGTTTTTGGTCCTTCCATGCTCCTGAGGCTGGTGCAAAGGTCCATGTGAATGGAAGTAGGGGTTTTTTCCCTTTTTATGACATGTTTGGTTAGGCCTTGGAAACATCCTTTGGCAAAGGCAGCATGCCCAGCTGGCTGGGTGCTCAAGGAGCAGATAGCCAGGGCAGAAGGTGAATGCTGTGAGGTCTGTGTCAGCGTGGTACTTCCAGCCCCAGCACCTTCATGGTAGCTGAGGGCATGGCTGTTGGAGTGTGCTGGTCCTGCGAGCTGAGGCATGCAGCTACAGGCAAGGGTGGTGGAAGGGCTTGGTCCATCGTAGGTAGGCTGTGATTGAGAAAGGAGCTGTGCAATTAGGAGAGGTCCCTGCAGTTTGTGCCTGAAAGGAGCTCCATTAGGATAATTTTTAAGCTCCTCTTTAATCAGTATGTTGTCTGCTGATGAAGTAGGAAATTGCTTGTGTGGTGAGTCTGCTCATGCTGCATCCTTCCTTCATGGGCTGGAAGGGATCTTCAAAGGGCATTTAATCCAACTCCCTGCAGTGAGCAGGGATGTCATGCACTAGATGAGGTTGCTTAGAGTCTCATCAGGCCTGGCCTTGAATGTCTCAAGGTATGGTTACTCTTGCCTTTTTTAATTTTGCTTCACCCCTTGAGATTGCTGGGTCTGCTACCCTATAGGTGACCAGGTTCCCATCAGCGCCCTTGATGCTGTCCTGTCTTGGACAACCCTTCCCAAGGATATCCTCAGAGTCTTGCCCATTCCATGTAGTCTGCTGCCTGTTGCTATCTTCTTGCCACTTCTCCTCCCTGAATGCAGCACTGGTTCTGATCCTGATGAACAATTTCTGTTATGGGGCCCTGTTGGAAACCCATCCCTGCAGCTCTCTGGAGGTCTCTCTTAGGCTCAGTGGAGGAGACCTAAATGATGAACAAATGAGAACCATACAAAGACAAATGGGAATCAGATTTAGGAAGCAGACGAGACAACCCTTTGGAAAGGGGCAGAAGGGCTGTTTGCTTTAATCAGTCTCCTTGGATTTCAGGCAATAATAAAGCTGATTTCTCTTTCTCCAGCTCTTTCTTTCCCTCTGTTCTGCTTACCAGCTCTGGATCTAGCAGCACCTGCATTTCCTCCCCTGAGCTCCCACCTTCTGCAAATAGGATAACTGGCCGCTGTAACTGATGTCTTGACCAGTTTTTTCACTTCTGTCTGGTTCTCCCTGTTTGGAGCTTTCTGTTTTGAGCCAGATTGCGTTGGCTGGGCTGCTGAGGATGGATCCTTCCCAATGCCAGAGGAGCTTTTTGGACTTTCTGGAGCAGATTCTGGAACATACCTCTCCAAATGGGCTGAGGTTTTCTCTGCAGGGTCTATTTGTTTTGGCACACTGTGCTGTGTATTTCAGAGGCAATCCTCAGGGACTGGCTGTGCTTGGAGGACACTGAAGTTTCTCCATTGGAGGTCTCAGGTAGTACCTCTAGGGTGCTCGAGTTCCATGCTGATACATACTCCTGTGGGACATGGTGGCTAGTGGCTCCAAGAGAGGATCTTGCCTTGCAACGTTTTATGGGCAAGTTGTTTCTCTGTGGGTCTGTACTTTCTTCTCCTTCCTCCTGCTTTTTTCTCCCCCTGTCATCATCTTGGTGCATGGCAGGTGGGTCTTGGGGAGGGCTAAGGCTATATATATATATCTGTGGATCAGTAAAGTTTGGCTTCAGATCCCTTCCAATTCCAAGAATCATGGTGGTGAGTAAGGTGAATAATCATCTTCCCTAGCAAAGAGGCTAGAATGGAGCTGGGATTGGTGGTTCCTGTGAATCATCTCTGCAACTTTGTCTCCTTTGCTGGGCACCACTCAAAGCATCAACTTTCACCCAGAATGAGAATGTGTGACCTGCCAGCTGATCTCAGTTGGGGATGTCCCACCTTCTGTGGCTGGGGTGCTCCAGGACACAGGGCTGATGTGTCCTGGGCAGAGATTTCTCATGACGAGCTGTTTTTCTACTTGCTGGTGGCTAATAGAGAGGCAAGGAACCCAGCATAACCTCTGGCATGTTCTAGTGGATTGCTTTCCTGAGTTCTATCACCCACTTAATCTGCCTGGCCATAGGGATCCCATCTTGGGGAGTTAAGCTCACCTGCTCTGCTGGTGGCGAACAGCCTCCAGTATGACCCTTGGATTTCCATTTTAGCTGCTTGGCAAGAGCTGTTTGAGAGAAAGCTTTGCTTTGGTAGTTTTGCTGCCCAGGAGGGGCTGATTTAATTAATGTTTGCAGGACAACCCACAGGGATTTCCAGTTGCAAACTGGTTTGGCTTTGCTCTGAAAAGCAGAGTGAAACAAAGGAACTGAGTGTGCCCTGCAGTGGCTTTTCCAGACCCCTGAGGTCCACAGAGGCAAATTCCTTCTTGCACCACAGGGTGATCCTCTTCCCTTCAGCACAGCAGATGATAATGGTTGTAAGCTTTCATCCTGGTGTGTAACCTCGCTGTGGGCAGTTGTGTCCCCCAGCTCATGCAGGTGAGAGTGTCATGAGAGCACATGAGTGTTTCAGTGCCCCAGCCCTGGATGCATCCTGAAGCTGTGTTTCATCTTCCTGTGCTTCCAGAGAGAGAACTGTGTGTAAGAAGCTTCTCACTGCTGCCAGCAGACTTCCCTTTAACCATACCACGGTGGGGCTTTTTAAAAAAATCCAGTTTTATTAGGAAATTCCCATTTGGTTGCTTTAAAAAGCAAGTCCTTGTGTCTGGCCCCTGGCCCGCCGCTAACAGATTTGTTTGAGAAAAGGCTGCGTTGGCATTCTGCTTTATTGAACATGCCTCCTGGGAAGGCAGTTTGAATATCCTTCTGTCTCCGCGGAGCAGGGAGCTCTCAGGACTGCCTGCCGCCATGGGGATGGGGAATGCTCTCCTCTCCCTTTCCCTCCCACCCTTTCTCCTTATTCAAGCCCTTTTTTTTTTTTTTTT